>ML256121.1:30650-41478 GCA_005239495.1 Nicotiana undulata | reverse complement strand
ATAACACCGAAGCCTCTCGGCTGCAAACTGAAACCGTACCTATAATAACTGCATCAGAAGCCTAAGCATCAGGGCGAGCAGGAAAAGCATAACACCGAGGCTAAGCTCCTCCAATCTGAACATCCCTCGGTCTACCTGCTGCAACCTGGCCTCTACCCCGCGTGGCCTGTGCTCCACCTCTATGAACCTGACCACCACATCTGGTACCTCGACCACCACCCCTAGCTGGCTAAAGGGGTAAGGGTGCACCCGCTGAGGGAACCAAGGCACGAGAATCCTGAAACTGTGGTCCACTCGAAGCTCGGGGGCAATATCTAGCAATGTGCCTCAGGATACCACAACTATAACAAGACCTCTGCTACTGTGGATGATGACTCGGAAACTGGCCCTGACGACCCTGGTAACTGCCCTGGTAACTCTGAAGCGGCTATGCACTGATAGATGCTGGTGGTGCACTGACATGAACTGGCGATGCACGAGGAGATGCCTGAAGTGCTGACTGAAAAGGTCGGGGTGGATGACCCCTACTGAAAGAATCCCTGCCTCTAGACGAGGCTCCACTGAATCTACCAAAATGACGGGGCCTCTTGTCAGCCCCCTGACCACCTCCCTGTGACAAAATCATCTCAATCCTCTTGGCCACATCGGCCGCATCCTGGAATGAAATATCAGTACTTGACTCCCTAGCCATCTGGAGTCGTATAGGCTGGTCCAACCCCTCAATGAACCTCCGAACTCCTCCTGTTCAGTGGGGAGTATCATCAATGCGTGCCTGGATAGAGCGATGAACCTGATCTTGTACTGAGTAACAGACATAGATCCCTGCTGGAGGCGCTCAAACTGCCTCCTAAGATCCTCTCGCTGAGTAATGGGAAGGAACTTCCCCAAAAATACCTCTGTGAACTGAGCCCAAGTCAAAGGTGCAGACCCAACTGGTCTAGCTAAACAATAGTCCCTCCACCAAGTCTTGGTTGCGCCAGATAGTCGAAAAGTAGCGAAGTCAACTCCATTGGACTCCACTATGCCCATGTTCCTAAGAACCTCATGACAACTATCCAAATAATCCTGTGGATCCTCTGACGGTGCACTAGTAAAGGTAGCAGGGAATAACTTGGTGAATCTCTCCAGTCTCCATAGAGCATCTGCTGACATAGCTGCTTCCTAAACCACAGGTGCTGCAAGACCTGGCTGTGCTACTCCGGCTGGCTGAGGTGCTGGAGTCTGAAACTGAGTGGCAACTTGCTCTGGTGTATGAATAATAGGAGTCTGGGTCCCTCCCCAGCCTGAGATCCAGCTGGTGCTGTAGGAAGAAGACCGGTCTGAGCCACACTCTCCATAAGTCCTACCAAGCGGACTAGAGCATCCTGAAGCACCGGGGTAGCTATGAACCCCTCTGGGACCTGTGCCGGTCCAACTGGGACTGCCGGAATTGGGACCTCCTCGTTAGACTCGACCTGAGGGTCCTCCACTGGGGCTGCTGCTCTAGGCTGATCCCTGCCCCGGCCTCGGCCTCTAGCACGGCCTCGTCCTCGACCTCGACCCTCGTATGAGCTGTAGCAGGAGTGTCGGGTTGCTAAGCAGAACCAAGGGAAGCAAGCTTCCTCGCCATCTGCGAGAGAGTAGAATGGAAACTCAATCAGTATACAGAATACACTACGCACGACAGAGTATGAAGAGAAGAGGAGTATCCTAACTTAGCAGCCTCTGGGGGATAAATACAGACGTCTCCGTACCGATCCCTCGGACTCTACCAAGTTGTCCGTGAGTTGTGAGACCTAAGCAACCTAGAGCTCTGATACCAACTTGTCACGACCCAAAATCCCACATTTCAGACCGTGACTGCGTCTAACGTTGAACCCGCTAGATAAGCCAACGTATACTACACATTAACATCTTTCAAATCAATTCAACAGTAGTAAAATTGATACCCTTCAAATCTGAACTGAAATAACCAACATACTCCATAGCTTTAACAGCAGAAATGTAATAGAAATTCAAAATGCAAAGTGAAATAGTAAAATACATAACGTCGCATACCCAAAACCGGGGTATCACAACCCACGAACTGTCTAAACTGAGTGCTAAATACATAGTCTGAAAAGAAATATACAATTGTCTTGAAACTGGGAAGAAGATATGACAATGAAGAATCCAAAGGCAGGAGAGACACCAACGCCCACGAACGCCAGCGGGTATACCTTGAAGCTCTGTGTGGACTGAAGGTGACTTCCTCAACGCGGTCCACTAGGTCCGTATGCGGGGTATGCACAACATTAAGAAGTGCAATGTAGCATCAGTACAACCGACCCCATGTACTGAGTAAGTGCTGAGCCTAACCTCGGCCGAAGTAGTGACGAGGCTAGACTTGACAATAACGATAACCTGTCCTATTCTACAACAAGTAACAGGGATAGTACAAGGCAAGAGATAAACAGACAAGGGATACGGGAGCAGTAAGGGGGAACAAGTGAAGTGACGCAGTCAAATTGACAGATAGAAGTAAATAAGGGAGGCAATCTAACACAGTAGCCAACGAAACAAGTATAAGTTCCAAAAATGTAAACAATGGCACGACATCACCCTTCGTGCTTTTACTCTCTTCCTCACAATGCAATGTACAATGTAAGGCAATGTAAATCATGGCACGACATTAACCTTTGTGCTTATAATCAATAAAAGTCATATCACGGCATTAACCTTCGTGCTTATAATCAATATGAATCATGGCACGACATCACCCTTCGTGCTTTACACTCTTCCTCACCAAACAATAACAGATATAATGGCAAGGAGTACAGCATAATGGAAATAAATGGTTCAATCACCCGGCAAGGGGAAAACGTCAATTAATAACTCAATAAATGCCCGGCAAGGGTCTCAGCTATAACCAATCACCTCAATCGCATACTCTACACTTGGATTATCATTCGTATCAACACTTCTCAAGCTCAACAGCCAATACTTTCAATCAAGAATAAATTACCAAGTAAAGACAATCTCATAATATGCTAAACATGGAAGAAATACTGCAATTTCTATCAAAATAGACTCACGGGCATGCTTGACACACATTGCATAGGTACTCGTCACCTCACCTATGCAATGAACATGACAATCACTTAGAAAATAGAAAATAATACATATTCCCTCACCAAAGTTAGGCAAGTCACTTACCTCGGTCCAAAGTATAGCAATCAACCCTCTAAGACCGTCTTTCCTTTAAAATCCGACTCTGAAACAACGATATCTATGCATAATTAATGCAATAATATCAATAAAAACTCAATAACACAATCCCATAGCCTAGATATTCAATTTCTAGCATTCTTCCAAAAATACCAAAATTCGACCCCGGGCCCGCTTGGTCCAAACTCGAGGTTCGGACCAAAACCCAATCACCCATAACCCCACGAGTTAAAATATATAATTTGTTTCAAGATCCGACCCCAAATTGAGGTTGAATCACCCAATTTTCCCAAAAACCTAACTCTACCCAAATCCCCTAATTTCTACTTTGATTTCATGATTTAGACCTAGATTCTATTGTTTGATGAAGGAAAATGGAAGTATTTAGAGTGAAAGTCACTTACCCAAGTGGTTATGGAGGTAGAATTGCTTAGAGGTCGTCAATGGGGCTTGGAGAGGAAGAAGATGGTGCAAAATATGGAATTCCCGTAATGAACATTCTTTTTTTGGCCTTTTAAATAACTGGGCGAAAATGTGCATCGCGATCGCGAGAATGGGATTGCGATCGCGGAGAGTCTGGTTCCCACGCACTGCGATCGCGGCTGAAAGAATGCGATCGCCAAGAAGAGCCTGGGAAACCCCCTCACTGCGATCGCGAAGAAGTGATTGCGATCGTATAGCCCAAGGACCCCACTCCGTGCGATCGCGAACTAGACCTTGCGATCGCATAAAGTACCTAGCCAGCCACCGCCCAGACATCCTATACCTCTATGCGATCGCGAAAAGTGCTATGCGATCACATAGAGGAACTGACCTCCCCATTCACCTATCTCTATGCGATCGCAGAGGGACCTACGCGATCGCATAGAGAAAAACCTGAAACACCAGCAACACCCACAAAAAACAGATTTTTCTAACACGTTAGCACCCCGACGCCTACCCGAAACTCACTCGAGCCCTCGGGGCTCAAAACGAAGAATACAAACGACTCCCAAATCATCCTACAGACTTATTCAAGCTTTTACATCACCAAAATATCATAAAAACAAGGAATTAAACCTTAAAACTCATAGAATTTTCTTAAAACTTCATAAAGCTTAATTTTACCAATTTTGATCCGAAACACGTCATTCCAAGTCCGTTTTATACCAAACTTCACTAATAAGTCACATAACATATAATAAACCTGTTCCAGGCTCCGGAACCATAATACGGGCCTGGTAACACGATTTTTACATAATAATTCATTTTCAAAATCCTTTATTATTTTCAGAAAACAATTTTCTTTAAAAATTCATTTCTCGGGCTTGGGACCTCGGAATTTGATTCCGGGCATACGCCCAAGTCCCATATTTTCCTACGAACCCTCCGGGACCGTCAAATCATGGGTCAGATTCCGTTTACCAAAAATGTTGACCAAAGTCAACTTTATTCATTTAATTATCATAAATTTCCATTTTTATCAAATTTCAACATAAGGACTTCCCGGCTACACATTCGGGCTGCGCCCGCATAACGAGGTAAGATTAACGGAGGCTTTTGGGACCTCGGAACACAGATTTAGCTAGGATTACTTAGGATGACCTTTTGGATCATCACAGAAGATAGCCCATAAATATCCAAAATCACCTCAAAGTCAACCATACTAAGTAATAAAAGATCAATTGTAGTCTCATAACCCCCAATAGTGACCACACAAGATCAATATATATTATCCACCAAAATAGAATCACCCCAGTGTAGATGCATGAACATGCATATTTAAGGAATCATGAGACATATCCAAATAACAAGCAAAATAGGATGACACATAAGAGTAAGTGGAACCAGGGTCAAATAACATTGTGGCATCCCTGTGGTACACTGAAAAAATACATGTTATCATAGTGTCGAAAGTAACTACCTTTATCCTGGCGGTTAATGCATAAAAATGGGCCTGACCATTGCCTGATTGACCTCCCTCTCCAGGGAGGCATCAATCTGACTGAGCCCCACCCTTAGCTGGTTGTGCAGTGGTGTAGCTACTGGTGCTGAAACCATAGGGTGCATGCTCTACTGTGGGACTCTACTCAGAATTCTAGGAAATCCTTCTTGAGATGGACAAATACTCCACACTCAAAACACCCTTTCTACGAGGCTGCTGACCCTGATAGCCAGAATAACTGCCCGTGGAACCTTGAACAGATGGAGCATGGTAAGAACTCTGTGCCGGCAGCGAACTAAATGAAGAATGGAACTGGGCGAGAACTGTATGAACTGTGGCTAACTGATGAACCATGAGGAATATGACGAGCTGCCTGAGTGGGCCAATAAGGGCGGCCTATGCTTTGATGCGACTGGACTCCAGACGATGCACCACCAAAACCACCTGAACCTTGGGGCCTCTTGGCCTCCCACTCCTCTCGCTCTAGCCTGCGAACATGCTCCAAGCGCCTAGCAAATTCAAGCACATGGTCAAACCTAGCATCTGTGTCGGTCTCCCGAGCCAAACTATATCTTAGACCATAGTTGAGGCCATCAGAGAGCCTCCTGATCTTCTCCCTCTGAGTGGGAACCAACCATACTACATGACATGCCAAATTCGCGAATCTCATCTTGTATTGGGCCACAATCATACCCGCATACACAACTCCTCCCTACGAGTTTGTGGAGTTGTGGAATAAATTTCTCTAAGGGAAGAACTGAGAACTGATGCCATGTAAGTGGTGATGTGCCAGCTCGTCTACTTGACTCATAGGTCTGTTACCACTTGCAGGTTGGCATTGTCAGCTGAAAAGTAGTAAAGTCAAATCCACTGGAGCCCACAAGACCCGCTCAACTAAGAATCTGGTGACACTAATCAAGAAAACCCTGAGCATCCCATGGCTCTCCTCCGTTGAACTGGGGAGGACGAAGCCTCTAGAAACGCTCTAACCTCTTATGCTCCTCATCAGTCATAGATGGTCCAACGTCGGCCCAAGCAGTAACAACTGGCTGAACTGGAAACACCCCTGGTGACTGATAACCTTGATCTAGTTGTTCCGTACAGGAAGCGGGAGTCTATGCTTCTTCACAACCTGTGAGGTAGCTGGTGCAACTGGTATCATACCCGCCTGAGCCAAGCTCGTGTACATACTCAAGATTTGAGTTAAAGTCTCCTAAAGACCAAGTATAGCAATATGTACTGCTGGTGTCTGAGTTGGTCCCACCGGCTCAACAGTATCTCGAACTTTCTCCACCACTAGAGCAACTGGTGGCTCCACAGGTGCTGCCCTAGCTGCTATGCGAGATCCACCTCGGCCCCTACCTTGGCCCTGGCCTCTCGCGACCCTGACTGGTGACACTGGTGCCAGCCCGCCCAATGTGGCTGAACGTGTCCTCATCATTGTGAGAGAATAGAAGGGTAAAGGTTCAAACTTCGGAAATAACAAATTCGCACAGCAAGAATGCAAGAAACTGAAGTTTTCTAACAGTTCGGTAATCTCTAGAAGATAAGTACAGGCGTCTTCGTACCGACCCACAAGACTCTACTAAACTTACTCCTGGCCCATAGAACCTACAAACCTGGGCCTCTGATACCAACTTGTCATGACCCAAAACCACCAACCAATCATGATGGAGCCTAACTACATGCTAGGAAAGCCAACATAACAAAAGCAAAACATAATAACGGAAATAGCAGAAATACTAAAAGTCTATTGCCAATAACATAAATAACTGCATCAAAAGTAGAAAATTCCCCTAGAAATGGTAAATAAAGAGCCATGAGCTTTATACTAAAGTACAAGTCTAGAATAAAAAATAACCATGTTGTTTGAATGAAAGTAACATTACTAAAACGAGAAGAGATGCCAAGACTGCAGTCGAAATGCAGATCTACATCGTCTCTCGAAGATGCCTACATCAATAACTCGCAGCTAGCCACAACTCGGTCCAACAACTAGATCTGCACAATTAAGTACAAAGTGTAGTACGGGTACAACCGATCCCATGTACTCACCAAGTACCATAACTAACCTCGGCGAAGTAATAGAAGCAAGAATTATCAATGATACTTGCTATTCACTTGTACAATTCATAAATATAATAAGTACAAACCGATAATATGAGCTAGTCATAAATCATAGATAAAGGCGCACAAGATAACATAACATACTCAGCTTAGTTAACAATCCAACATATAAAGAATATACACAATGAAATAGGTAAACAACCAAGGAAATCACAAGCAAAAAAGAAATGCAATAACCGAATAGAACATTGGTCAGGTTTTCCTCATACCGCGCCTACACCATCAAGAGAGAAACATGAGAGGGTGACCCTAGGGGATGAATCCTTATCCACACGCTGCACACAACTCGCGTGCCATAATTATAACTCATAATTTACAATCAATTCATTCAACATTTACTTTTTTAGAGGACAATGTTTCATATCTAATCTGCACGGTGTATTCTCGTGCTAATAATCACAATCGCACAGCGTATTCACGTTCAAACAATCACAACCGCACGACGTGTTCACGTGCTAATAATCACAACCACATGGTGTATTCATGTGCTACAATCACAATCGCACGACCAATTCACGTGGCAATAATCACAATCACACGGCCAGTTCACGTGCCAATAATCAAAACTACACAATCCATTCACGTGCTATCAGTCAAATCCATATCACACAGAAAGCAGGTATATATACACGAATATATGTCCATGAACAATGGATTCCAAATTTCATACTCGTGGACCAGTATAAGTGACATGGTAAAGTGTATGCATGTGAAAAGTGTGCTATCATAACTTAAATAAGATAATCACATCATGAAAGTAGCAATTACAAGGTTCAATTAGGAGATTAAACTCCATATAACCTCAAACATGGTTCAGATAGCTCATAAAAGGAGTACAATTATAAGAAACATCATAACATGAAGCTCAGAGATCAATTCAAGACATATCATATCCTAAGCACTACCCCGAGCATGAATAATACACCTGGTGCACGCACATGGGCTCAACCCCAAATATATGCACCACCCATAACACGTAGCTATCACAAATAACTCAGGCAGCTAGTGCTTCAACTAAGTTTGGGTAAGATACTTACCTCAAGCAAGCTAAATTAGCATTCTAGAAAGCCCTTCACACGTGAATCAACCTCCGGACAGCTCGAATCTAGCCAAAATGACTTAATAATATCGATAGATGCCATAGGAAACAAGCCCAAATAATAAATCTAAGATCTTGATGTAATGTTGAAAAGTACACTCTGGGCCCACAACCTGAAACTCGATAAAACTAAAAAATTCCGGATACCCATTACGATAAACCATGTGTATTTCATCCAAAACCAACCTCAAATCGGCTGTCAAATCATCAATTTTCACTCTTTAAAACCATAGTCAAAATCCCCAAAATTCCACCTTTAATTCACATAAACTAGGTGTAATAATCCATGGGCAATCAATATCTATGACCAAAATCAAGTGAAGTTTACTTACCCCTTCAATTGTGGTGAAACTTCTCCCCGAAATCGCCCCTAGCCGAGCTCTACAACTCCAGATAATGAGAAAATGACCAAACCCTTCTACTTATTATTATGCCGAGCTAATCCGCATCTGCGGACACTTTTACGCATCTACTGCTCCGCTTCTGTGAGAAAACTCTCACACTTACGATCCCACTTAACAACCCAACCAACTACATCTGTGGTCACCTCACCGCTCCTTCGCACTCGCTTCTGCGGTCTCCTCATCGCAGATGCAACCCTGTTTATGCGCCAAACCGTCAGCATCTGCGGTTCGTGCCTCCTCCAGTACAACTTCATTTTTGCGGCCCTAGGTCCACATTTGTGGACTCACACCTGCGGCCCATTCTTTGCACGTATGAAAACACCAGAACACAGAAATTCTTCAGCAATGCAACATAGTCCAAAATGATCCGAAATCAATTCGAAACATTCGAGGCCCTCAAGACCCCGTCCAATCACACAAATCATTCCCAATACATAATATAGACCTACTCGAGGCTCAAATCACACCAAAGAACATCAAAACAATGAATCGCACCTCAATTCAAGCCTAAAGAACTAATCCAAATTTTCAAATTCAAAATTTACGCGGAACAAGCCTAAAGAACTCAGAATAACCTGAAATTTTGCATGCAAGTCCCATATCACACAACATACCTATTATAACTCCCGAAACCACAATCCGAATCTGCTATCATCAAAGTCCATTCTCGGTCAAACCTATCAACCATCCAAACCTTCAACTTTCCAACATTTGCCAAATACAACCAAATTAACCTAGAAACCTCCAAATCCAAATTCAGACATATGCCTAAGTTCAAAATCACCATAAGAACCTATTGGAACCATCGAAATACTGTTCCAGGGTCATCTACACAATACTCAAACTCTGGTCATCTCTAACAACTTAAGCCTCCAACCAAAGGACTAAGTGTCCCAATTCAATCCAAAACTTTAGTGAAGCCAAACCAACCACCCCCACAAATCAGATAACCATAAATACACACATGTAAAGCATCAAATAGAGAAAATGAGACTAAAATACTCAAAATGACCGGTCAGGTCGTTACAACAAGTCAAGGCAGACAATAATAAAAGCATGAATACATGGAAAAATGTAGAAAATAAAGGTATGTAGCAAGTGAAGGCATATATTAGATAAGTAAAGACATGTAGAAATTAATTCATATAAAAGAAATACCATGGAATAAACGAAGTCATGATATAATTGAAGACATATAATTAAGTTGTCCACCCCACATGCTTAAACTCGTGACAACGCATATACACTCATCACCTTGTATATACGTCGTCTCCACACATAAATCACGTATCAAATAGACCAAACAAGCCCTAATCCTCTCACTTCAAAGTTAATCATGATACTTACCTCTTTCCGGAAATATATAAACAATCTAAAATTCTTTTTCTATGGAACGAGCTTCCAAACTAATCGAATCTAGTCAAATATTGTCCAAACACATCAAAACAAGCTTTAGAAACTACTCCTACGATACAAGTTCAATCTTCAATAAAATTTAAAAAATCAACAAATGTTAACCATGACTCACGTGGTCGAAATCCGAGATTAGGACCAAATCCCGAATACCCATTCACACCCGAGCCCGGATATGTGATTTGTTTTGAAATCCGACCTCAATTAGGGGTCTAAATCTCAAATTTATAAAATCCCTAAATTCTACCTAAGGCCACAATATCTACTTTGAAATTAATAGATTTGATGATAAAATTTATGAAAAAGTAATTGAAATTATTGAAAACAAGTGAAAGTCGCTTACCAATAAATTTGGGAAGAAATTATTCTTCAAAAATCACCTCTACGGAGTTTAAGATTCAAAAATGGTGTAAAATAAGCTAAGTCCCAAAATTCCCAACCTTTACCAGATGCAGATGTCGCAATTACAAACTCTTCTTCACAATTGCGACCATCGGAAAAGCGAAGAGCCTGTCCCTTATCACAAATGCAACTACGACCTCGTATTTTCAAAGTCCCCAGCCATTGTTATTGCCAGAAAGCTTGCAAAGTTGTACACGACCTCCAGTTATCGTAAAAGCAACACCCAGGTCGCAATTGCGACTAGCTCTTCACAAAAGCGAAGACTCAGTCCCC
>ML256121.1:0-30526 GCA_005239495.1 Nicotiana undulata | reverse complement strand
CCCCTTCAAATTATCGAACCTGACATCGCAAATACGAGGCTCACAATTGTGATCAAGTTCTCGGCAAATTCTCACCAGTTTACAACTAAGCCAAAACACATTCGAAACTTACCCGAGCCCCTCAGGCTCAAATCCGAACATCCACACAAGTGTTATATCATCATACAAACTTTCTCGCTATCTCAAAATTTTAAAATAACATCAAATATCAAGAATCAATTGTCAAAACTCAATATTTTCAAGTTTAAAACTCAAATTTCTAATTTTTCATATAATGCGCCGAAATGGCCTCGGATCACCTGGGACCCCAAAAAAACATGCGTAAAAGTCTAAAAATATCATACGAACCTATCGGGATCATCAAGATTTTGATCCGAGATCGTTTACCAAAAACATTGTTCGTGGTCAACTCTAGTTGCATTTAAAGCCAAAAATCACTTTTTCTTTAAATTTTCGCATAGGAACTTTCCAAAAAATAATACAGGCCATGCACACAATTCATAAATCATAAGATAAATCTGCGGGAGGTCTCGAAACACGAAAAAGGGAGCTATTACTCAAAACGACCTATCGGGTCGTCATAGAATGCTTCAAATATCTTTGCATAAATCATATTCATATGCGACGGCTAACGTGTGGTACATGTTTCACCAATAGATGACCTCTTTTTCCTATATTCAATCGGGCAAAAAGGGACTACAAATGATAAACTAAATGCTAACACTATATTTCCTTCGCAGGGGGAATAGATTATGATGAATTTGATTAACAATGACGAGAAGGAAAATGCAGGATTCACTACTAGAACTATGATAAGAAGAGAACCTAATTAAATTAGGAATGGCCATTAGTAAATTGTTGAATTTAATTAGGTTTATGAACGACTTTATGTATAATATGCCTCTTCCTTCACCATTTCTTATATCTCTTATGTAATCACTGATTTTGCTTTCGGGTTGTATGGAGTATTGGCGACACCTTTAATATGTTTCACTTGGTAGGTGTATCAAGTTTGGTGTCATTCTTTTGAATGACCTCTCAAAAATCTGGAAGTCACCCAATTACGATTGAGTATGATTGACTAATTAAGGTATCAATCATGATTAAAGAACTATAGGTGTTAGGACTTGAAGTACTTGATGGAAAAATCTTCGCTGGTTGATTAATACACGGACTAAATTTGTTTAAGCGTGAGGATACTACAATTGAACTTTTATGATCTATATATCTACAATATCTATTAGTCCTTAATCCATTCCTTGAACAAGTCTACGTATGTACATAACAAATATTATAGTCATATAAACATTTGTCTTTCTTTGGTCTCTATAGTTGAGGAGGAACATAAAATTATATTTAGAGGATAAAAATTCATGAATGGTTAAAAAGGAGGCCAAATTTAAGCTTTTAATTTTTCTTAAAGGTGGTAAGGCTGGATAAATGAACAGGGAACTTGCAGGCCTTTCTTTGAGGGATTTAGAGATTTATTTCCTGACTCCCTTACTTGGAAATAATTGGTACAAATAATAAAATAATTTTAAAGATTCTTAATTCTTTATTTTAATAGAATATGTTGATTTTTCTTTTGTTGTGCGCAATTGCTTATATATTTTATAACTTGAGCAATTGAATGATTGTGACACTTTGTGAGAGAGAAAAAATAAGGATTAACTTTTTCTAGAAAAAGCACATTTACTTAAACATACCTCAGCTGCCTTTTGGAATTAAACTTTTAGAATAAAAGAAAATGATGGTAATATTGTGTCCCAAAAATATTAAAAGTAAATCTACCGATCCCTAATCAATAGAAGTGTTTGTAAGCTTTTAACTAACAAAATGTTTCATATAGAAAAAAATTATAGTTCTTACATAGTTTTTATATGAGATGTGTAAAAGATAATTTTAACTTAAGTGGGTATCATTGTAAGACTTCCTATAAATGAAAGGGATCATTCAATTTCAGATGGAAAGAGTACAAATTTTTGCCAAAAAAATAATTCAGCAGAAAACAATCAAACTACAGAATCTTTTAGTCTATATTTAGTTGTCAAAATCTTTATCTACTGGATTAATATAAAATAAATTTTGTAAGTATTTGTCTTCCCTTTTCACACCTACTCAATATTATATTTCAAAATTTTAAATTGCCACAAACTATGTGATATTTATGGGTGCTTGTCACATCCCAAACTACCCCTTAGACGTGACTGGCACCTAGCTAATACTGTCCACTAGACGAACCAATTCATGTACTCTTAACCTATTATATAAGCATTGAGAGGAACACGTACTAGCCCTAACACATTAAATATTATTAAATACGAAATAATTATTTGACTAAACTCATAATTTATTTATAAATCTAAAGAACACTCAAATACTAAATCTCTAACCCAAATTACATACTAAGAATGAGGAGCATCTAATAGAGTAATAGAAGTTTAAGTGACGGGCATGCAAACCCGAAAGAAACAATAGATATAAGATAGGTAGAGCTGAAACAACATCCTCCACGAATATTGTGGCGGCTCACCTCAGCAATAGGATCCACTCAGCAAACTCGTCAGCCACTAGCTCTATCTCCCACAATGCTATTTTTATAGAGATGCATGTAAGGAGTGAGTTATACGTAAATATAACCCAGTAAGATCCTCGACCCGCCACTTTAAATACTTGTGGAACAAGTGTTAGAAAATATAAACACACCACAACAGGAATGATATAGTAAATATGATAACTATACAATAACTCAATATATGTGTATCACCGGAGTTCTTAAGAATTAACCAACAAGAGTACCTATCATAATTGCAGTGAAAGAAATTTACCAACACATCTATGAGTCCACAACGGCACCACAATGCCTCAAATATATCAAAAAGCATACACAATGCTGGGGTGATGTACAAAGGCATACACAATGCCCCAACATCATGGCGCACAACCGTATCAAACTCAGCATCATTGCGCACAGCCGTGTCAAACTCTACATCATGGCGTACAACTGTATCAAACTTAATATCATGGCGTATAACTGTATCAAACTTAATATCATGGCGCACAGCCGTATGAAACTTAACATCATCGCGCACAACCGTATCAAACTATCAAACAACCTATAAAATAATATTTTAATTTTTTTTTAGGATTTTTCATAAAATAGTATATTTGCGGTTAGTCTAAGACCACCGATTCTGCCAAGCGCACGCTTGTCCCAACACATGGACCAGGCAGAGAAAACACACTTTCAAAACGGGTTTTAGAAAAGCAAGTATCAAAGCTTAAAGTCTCACTTACCTCGCTAACGAGAAGTTCCTCAACCTTGCAACGTTTAGAACACCAACTAAACGGCCTCCAGTGACCTCAATCTATCCAAAATATTGATTAACAGTGTCAATTATGCTACTCGAGGTCAAATCTCAATTTTTTCTAACTTTGAAATTTAGAGCTAAACTTTCTTACTATCTGATTTGAAATTAAATATGTGCATTAAAATATTGGTTTTCATCTCCAAGGGAATAATAATTATCGGGGATAACTAATCAATCATTGTCTTTGAGTCGGGGGTCTACCGGAAATAACCTCTTTACTCTCTTTGAGGTAGGGATAAGGTCTGCGTACACCCTACCCTCCCTAGATTTCATGTGTGAGATTTTACTGGATTGTTGTTATTGTTGGATAACTAACCAATCACTCTGCCTCAAAATTAATCTTGTTTTTATTGCTACAACAGTTCAATAATAGGGTTGTTATATCCTCGTAATGATACTAACTCAATTAAATAGGGACATGAAACTATGAGAAGTGTTATTATGTTACTGCCAAGAAACTAACGTAAAGTAACTTCTTTAGTTTTTTTGGGGTGATATTTTGAGAAGAAAGACTACAAGCTTGGTCCAATTATTGGCATACCATTGTAAGGATATTAATTAATAACCATTTTGCAATTTAAACCATGCACAAATAAAAAATAATTATATAACTTTTCCACCACAAAAGTTTTCCTCATTATTGACTGCCATTATGTCTACTGGTTATAGTACATCATCGATTCCTATATCTTATTTTCCATCATTGTCATTGATAAATAAACAAAAAATATACATACTAAAATAAGTAATACCTGAAACCTTCTTTCTTCAACAACTAGACACCACAATGAAAATAACTCAAATAGCTTCTTTCTTTGGCCGTCGTCAGATTTCCTACCCAAATCCCTTTTAAATTCCCAGCTTCTTCTTCGCCGTTTTCGAGTTCTCCCTTTTCTTTGTTATGTTTTTGTTTCTATTTATATAGTAAGACCTAAATAACACCTTTTTCTATACCTTTAATATTTGTACATGGGCCAATAAGAAAAATATATGAAGTTCAGTCCATTTATTTATCTTTATTTATTGTCTCAGTTATTTTAATTATCCAACTTAATATGTGTAATAGTTAAGTAGGTTCACTAACCATTTAAATAAATTTTAAAACTCTTGAGTTAATCAGTATATATAAAGTTTTCGGTTATTACATTCTCCCACACTTAAACAAGCGTTCGTCCTCAAACGAGTTAGAAAGTGTACCTAGCATCTCAAACAACTGGGGGTACTTGCTTCGAATGTCTGCTTCGGACTCCCACGTAGCTTCCTCTATTAGATGGTTACGCCATAATACTTTCACTGAAGCAACCTTTTTCGACCTCAATTACCGCACTTGCCTATCAAGAATAGCTATCGGACCTTCTTCATAAGTTAAGTTCTCATCAAGCTCCACATCCTCTGGCTGAATCTTATGACTATCATCACGAACATATCGTCTAAGCATAGACACATGAAATACGGGATGAACTGCAGACAACCTTGGAGGCAAGGCAAGTTTATACGCCACCGACCTGTCGATCTAAAATCTCATACGGACAGATATACCTCGGACTTAGCTTACCCTTGCGCCCAAATCTCACGACTCCTTTCATAGGGGACACCTTCAAAAAGACTTTTTCTCCTTTCATGAACTCCAAATCACGAACTCTCTTATATGCGTAGGATTTTTGTCTACTTTGAGCTGTCCGAAGCGGTTCTCGTATCAATGAAACTTTCTCCAACGCTTGTTGAACCAAATCTGGACCCAATAGTATTGCTTCACCGGGTTCAAACCATCCAACTGGTGAACGACACTTACGACCATATAAAGCTTCAAATGATGCCATCTGTATACTCGACTGATAGCTATTATTATAAGAAAACTCTGCTAATGGAAACTGATCATCCCAATGACCACCAAAATCAATTGCACAAGCTCTAAGCATATCTTCCAAGATCTGAATAACCTGCTCGGACCGTTCGTCCGTCTATGGATGGAAAGCTGTGCTCAACTCAACCTGAGAACCCAACGACTTTTGAAAAGACTTCCAAAACTCAGCAGTAAATTGTGCACCCCGATCTGATAATATAGAAATAGGCACACCATGAAGTCGAACTATTTCACGCAGGTAAATATCTGCTAATTGTTCTGCAGTATGAGTAACTCGAATTGGTATGAAGTGTGCGGACTTTGTGAGTCTGTCCACGATTACCCATACTGAATCATGTTTCTTAAAAGTACGTGGCAACCCAACTACAAAATCCATAGTAATCCTTTCCCACTTCCACTCAGGGATAATCAAATTCTGCATAACACCTCCTGGTTTTTGGTGCTCATATTTTACCTGCTGACAATTTAAGCAACTAGTCACATGTTTCAGAACATCATACTTCATACCTTTCCACCAGTACAATTCACGCAAGTCTTGATACATTTTAGTAGCACCTGGATGGATAGAGTAACGGGAGTTATGAGCCTCTTCAAGAATCAACTGCTTTAAGTCACTCACCATGGGGATACATAATCTACCATGCCGCTGTAACACTCCTTAATTATCAATAGCAAATGACTTAACACCACCATTCTGCACTGGATCTCGGAGTCACTAGACATGGATCTTCAAATTGACGAGCCTTGATCTGTCCAACCAAGGATGATAGTGCTACCAAACCCGCAAGTAATCTGCCCCGCAATGTATGATCAATACGCACTCCCTGGTTGGCCAGTGTCTGAATATCCATAACCATTGGTCATTCTTCGCAATAAATCGGGCCAAGATACCAATAGACTTTCTACTCAAGGCATCTGCCACCACATTCGCCTTCCCTGGATGATATAAAATAGTAAGATCATAATCTTTAAGTAATTCTAACCACCGTCTCTGCCTCAAATTCAAATCTCTTTGCTTGAATATATATTGTAGACTCTTGTGATAAGTATAGATTTCACACAGCTCACCATAAAGATAGTGACGCCAGATCTTAAGGGCAAACACGATCACAGCCAATTCTAAGTCATGAGTTGGATAATTCTTTTCATGGTTCTTTAGCTGTCGAGAAGCATAAGCTACTACTTTTCCATTCTGCATCAACACACAACCCAAACTGACTCGAGACGCATCACAATAAATGGTAAAACCCTCTGCACCTGTAGGTTGTGTCAAAATCGGAGCTGTAGTTAACGCGGTCTTCAATTTTTGAAAACTTTCTTCACACTCATTTGACCACTGAAATGCAACACCCTTCTGAGTCAATCGAGTCAATGGAGTGGATATCTTTGAGAAACCCTCAACAAACCTTCTATAATATCCAGCTAGGCCTAAGAATCTACGTATCTCTGTAGGAGTAGTGGGACGAGGCCAATCTTGAACTGCCTCTATCTTCTTTGGATCAACTTGAATCCCATCTCGTGACACCACATGTCCCAAAAAGGAAACTGTATCCAACCAAAATTAACACTTTGAGAACTTGGCATAAAGCTTTTGCTTCCTTAGTGTCTGTAGCACAACTCTCAAGTGTTGTTCATGTTCTGCCTCACTTCGAGAGTAGACCAAAATGTCATCAATAAATACAATCACAAAATGATCTAAGAATGGCTTGAATACCCTATTCATGAGGTCCATAAATGCTGCGGGGGCATTAGTAAGCCCAAAGGACATCACAAAAAATTCAAAATGCCCGTACCTGGTCCGAAACGCTGTCTTGGATATATCCTCGGTCTTAATTCTCAGCTGATGGTAACCCGATCTCAGGTCAATCTTTGAAAAGTGAGTTGCACCCTGTAGCTGGTCAAATAGATCATCACTACATGGCAACGGATATTTATTCTTGATCGTCACCTTATTCAGCTGCCTGTAATCAATACACATTCTCATCGTGCCATCTTTCTTTTTAACAAATAACACAGGTGCACCCCAAGGCGACACACTAGGCCTGATCAATCCCTTATCAAGTAGCTCTTGAAGTTGAACGTTTAATTCTCTCAACTTCGCTGGAGCCATACGGTATGGAGGAATAGAGATAGGTTGAGATCCTGGCACCATATCAATACTGAACTCAATTTCTCTTGTCGGAGGCAGCCTAGGTAAATCTTCTGGAAACACATCAACAAATTCTCAAACCACTGGAACACTATCAATAGTAACATCCTCCAAGCGCGTGTCATGAACGGTAGCAATAAAACCCAAACACCCATTATTAATCATTCGACGTGCTTTTACATAGGATATTATCTTTCCCTGAGTCAGAAGAGTTCTGCCTTTCCACACTAAACATGGTTCTCCAGGAAAATCAAAACGTATAATCTTGGAATGACAATCAACTGAAGCATAGCATGACGCTAACCAATCCATAACCATAATTACATCAAAGTCTTACATAGGCAACACTAGTAGATCAACCACAGTGTCCCTGCCCTGAATAAATATCACACAGTCTCTGTAGACTCTATTCACAGATATAGTCTCCCCCACTGGGGTCACCACAATATAAGGCACATTAAGAGACTCAACTCCTCGTTCTAAGTATATGGAAAAAGATGGAGATACATATGAATACGTAAAACCAGGATCAATTAGAGTGTAAGCCCCATAAGAACCAATAGTGATAATACCTGTGACTACTGCATTAGACGCCTCGACATCCTTTCTGGCCATATCAAAGAATCTCGGCGGCCCACCCGCTCCCTGAGCAGTCTGTGCACCCTGTCGACCTTGTCCACGAGCAACCTGTGGAGCGGCTCTAGCTGGCTGAGTCTGAGTCTGTGTACCTGTAAACGTTCTCTATGGCTGTGGAGTAGCATGGCTAGTAGCAGAATATCCTCTAGGACAATACTTAGCAATATTTCCTTTTTGACCACAAGTAAAACAATCCTCGTCTGTTCCAAAACAACGACCACTGTGATTTCTACAACAATTCAAACACTTCGGATGTTGACCTAACTGATTTGAGCTATTATCCTTCCTCTGTATCTGTTGCTGCCCCAGTTTAGCTGGATACGTACTCCTAGAAGACTGCACCACTGACTCTGACTGAGTAGGTCTGGACTTTCCACGATTAAAACCACTCTTGCCCCCAGATGGAGCTCCACTAAACCCCCTGCGCTACGAGCCCTTTTTCTTCTCGCTCGGTCCTTTCCCTCTCTGGATAAGACTCATAACAGAGAGCAGTATACACTACCTCTTCGTACGAACCACCTCGAACATCCCTAACCACATGACCCCGATAACAATGCTCGAGCCCATACACAAACCTCCTCACCTTCTTATACTCATCTGCAACAAGAAAAAGCGCATAACTCGCTAAGTCAGTGAACTTAGCCTCATACTCTGTAATCGTCATACTGCCCTGGCACAGTTGCTCGAACTAACGTCTCATGTCGTCTCGCTTGCTTAGTGGAACGAACCTATCCATAAACATAGTTGAAAACTCTGACCAAGTAATAAGTGGCAACCCTGCTCCTCTTCCTCTCTGAACTTAATTCTACCATGACTCTGCAGATCCTGAAAATAGAAAAGTGGCAAATTCCACCCCTCGAGTCTCCTTCGGCCCTAAAGTAGATAGTATCTTCTCACAACACTGAATGAACTTCTGGGGCTCAATAGAAGCCTGCGTAGCCTCGAACTCTGGTGGCTTAAGATCCATGAAATTCTTAAGATCCTTAGACTGCCCTGTATTTGCAACTGGCTGAACGACCTACTGAGGGGCCATCTCAGGAGCTGCAACATTCAACTGAACTTGTGCTTGCGCCTGCGAAGTAGTCTGGGGAGCCGGAAGTCCACCCTGAGTAGGCACTAACGCCTCCAATACATTCAACAACCTCACTACTGCATCTGCAGGTAAGGTAACAGTAGGCACATCAACTGGGACTGGTGGTGGAGCATCATGAACCACTTGTTCTTGCACTCGATCTGGCATAGTAGCTTGGGATTGACCCGTATTCACAACTTCAGGATGAGGAGCGGCCTGTCTACTAGCCTGAGCTCTAGTCTGATGAGCCCCAACTTGACCACCACCTCAGGTAGTACCCCGTCCAGCACCACGTCTAGCAGATGAAGGTGTGCGTGTCCTAGCCATCTGCGAAATAAACAATCCAAAGTCAAACTCAAGTTATCTCAACGCACGATCAAGGAATGAAAGAAGGCAAAACATCCTAAATGCTTAGTAGCATCAAGATCATAAGTATGGGCGCCTACATACCCATGAGCAAGACTCTACTAAACACTCCTCCATGACCCGGGACTTAAAGCCTAAGCTCTGATACCAACTTTGTCGCGTCCCAAACTACCCGCTAGACGTGACTGACACCTAGCTAATACTGCCCGCTAGGCGAACCAATTCTTGTCCTCTTAACCTATTATATAAGCATTGAGAGGAACACGTACTATACCTAAGACATTAAATATTATTAAATACGGAATAATTATTTGACTAAATACATAATTTATTTATAAATCTAAAGAATACTCAAATACTAAATCTCTAACCCAAATTACATACTAAGAATGAGGAGCATCTAATAGAGTAATAGAAGTTTAAGTGACGGGAATGCAAACCCGAAAGAATGAATAGACATAAGATAGGTAGAGCTGAAACAACATCCTCCACGAATAATGTGGCGGCTCACCTCAGCAATAGGATCCACTCAGCGAACTTGTCAGCCACTAGCTCTATCTCCCACAACGCTATCTGCATAGAGATGCAGGTAAGGAGTGAGTTATACGTAAATATAACCCAGTAAGATCGTCAACCCGCCACTTTAAATACCTCTGGAACAAGTGTTAGAAAATACAAAGACACCACAACAGGAATGATATAGTAAATATAATAACTATACAATAACTCAATATATGTGTATCACCGGAGTTCTTAAGAATTAACCAACAAGAGTACCTATCATAATTGCAGTGAAAGAAATTTCCCAACACATCTACGAGTCCAAAACGACACCACAATGCCTCAAATATATCGAAAAGCATACACAATGCTCGGGTGATGTACAAAGGCATACACAATGCCCCAACATCATGGCGCACAACCGTATCAAACTCAGCATCATTGCGCACAACCGTGTCAAACTCTACATCATGGCGCACAACTGTATCAAACATAATATCATGGCGCACAACCGTATCAAACTCAGCATCATTGCGCACAGCCGTGTCAAACTCTACATCATGGCGCACAACTGTATCAAACTTAATATCATGGCGCACAACCGTATCAAACTTAACATCATCGCGCACAACCGTATCAAACTATCAAACAACTTATAAAATAATATTTTAATTTTTTTTTTGGATTTTTCATAAAATATTATATTTGCGGTTAGTCTAAGACCACCGATTCTGCCAAGCGCACGCTTGTCCCAACACATGGACCAGGCAGAGAAAACACACTTTCAAAACGGGTTTTAGAAAAGCAAGTACCAAAGCTTAAAGTCTCACTTACCTCGCTACCGGGAAGTTCCTCAACGCTGCAACGTCAAGAACACCAACTAAACGGCCTCTAATGACCTCAATCTATCCAAAATATTGACTAACAATCTCAATTATGCTACTCGAGGTCAAATCTCAATTGTTCAAACTTTAGAGCTAAACTTTCTTACCACTATCTGATTTGATATTAAATATGTGCATTGACATATTGGTTTTCATCTCCAAGGGAATAATAATTATCGGGGATAACTAACCAATCATTGTCTCTGAATCAGGGGTCTACCGGAAATAATGTCTCTATCCTCTTTGGGGTAGGGGTAAGGTCTGGGTACACCTTACCCTCCCCAGACTTCATGGGTGGGATTTTACTGGGTTGTTGTTATTGTTGGATAACTAACCAATCACTCTGCCTCAAAATTAATCTTCTTTTTATTGCTACAGCAGTTTAATAGTAGGGTTGTTATATCCTCGTAATGATACTAACTCAATTAAATAGGGACATGAAACTATGAGAAGTGTTATCATGTTACTGCCAAGAAACTAACGTAAAGTAACTTCTTTCGTTTTTTTTTGTGACATTTTGAGAAGAAAGACTACAACCTTGGTCCAATTATTGGCATACCATAATAAGGATATTAATTAATAACCTTTTTGCAATTTAAACCATGCACAAATAAAGATGTAAATAATTATATAACTTTTCCACCACAAAAGTTTTCCTCATTATTGACTGCCATTATGTCTACCGGTTATAGTACATCATCGATTCCTACATCTTATTTGCTATCATTGTCATTGATAAAAAAACAAAAAATATACATACTAAAATAAGTAATTCCTGTAGCCTTCTTTCTTCAACAACTAGACACCACAATGAAAATAGCTCAAATAGCTTCTTTCTTTTGCCGCCGTTAGATTTCCTACCCAAATCCCTTTTAAATTCCCAGCTTCTTCTTCGCCGCTTTCGAGTTCTCCCTTTTCTTTGTTCTATTTTTGTTTCTATTTATTTAGTAAGACCTAAATAACATCATTTCCTGTACCTTAAATATTTGTACATGGGCCAATAAGGAAAATATATCGAGATCAGCCCATTATCATTATTTATTGTCTCAGTTATTTTAATTATCCAACTTAATATGTGTAATAGTTAAGTAGGTTCACTAACTATTTAAATAAATTTTAAAACTCTTGAGTTAATCAGTATATATAAAGTTCTCAGTTATTACAGTGCTTCTCTCCTATCCTTATTTCATCTCACGTATCTATATTTACATATATGATTGGTGTTTTCTTGTCTTTTGAAGGTAATGAAAAACTTCTCCTAAGTTGTTCTCTTCACTATGTTGTTGTTTCGAGTATAACAAGAGTGACTTTTGAGCTGGCCAACTCAAAAGGGAACGATGTGTCAGAAATGTGCTTTTAGACACACATATTTCCTCCATTTTGTGAGTATTGAAATAATACCTGATTGTACATTGTATAGGTACAGGATAACATTAGCATAGTAAAGTGTTTTTACATCCTCTTTTGCATATGTTAGTTGTCACGACCCAAAAACCACCATTCGGGCGTGATGACGCCTAAATCACTTGCTAGCTAGCAAAGCATACCAAAAGCAGAATTGGTAACAGAATTAACGAAATTAATATAAATTCAAAGCCAACTGACATAAATAAATTGCGCCAATACATACAATCTCCCAGAACGAGTAATACATAGTCATAAGCTCTAGAATAGAAGTAAACGTTTGAAATACAAAGTTAAATATTATCCGAATGAAAAAAATAACACTTAATTGAAAAGAGATGCCAAAGACTGCGGTCGAAATACAGCTATACCTCGTCTCTCGGCAACTCACAACAATAATCACAGCGGCTCTCCGCTCGATCCAACACCTGGATCTGCACAGTTAAGTGCATAGTGTAGTATGAGTATAACCAACCCCATGTACTCAGCAAATATCATAACTAACTTCGGCGAGGTAATAAATATAAGAACTATCAATGATATTCCCTAGTAGCCTGCTTAGTTCATAAATTTACAAGTATAAAACAATAATATCATCAAATCATAAAACATAGATAAAGTCACCTTGGTGCACAAGAGATAATGTGCCAAGCTCTGTATCAGTTATCCATCCAACAAATAGAGAAGATACACATCTTGTCACGACCCATCAGTTTAGGCTCGTCACTTACCAGTACATGGGGTCAGTTGTACTGATACTGCACTCTGCACTTCTTGTGCAGATTTCGGAGCAGGTTGTGGCTGACTGAGAGACTTGGCTCAGGGTCACAGTTGGAGACCCAAGGTAGCCCTGCTGGCGTCCGCAGGCCCTGACGTTCCCTTCTACATCCCTTTATTACATTCTTTCTAAGTCTTTTCCACTCTGTAGCCTATCTGAAACTCACCCGAGCCCTCGGGACTCCAAATCAAATATGCACACAAGTCTAAAAATATCATAAGAACTTGCTCTTGCGATCAAATCACCAAAATAACACCTAGAACTACAAATTTAGCACCAAAACATATAAAATTCTGAAGAACACTTTGAAATTTCTATTTTATCAACTGGACGTCTGAATCACGTCAAAGCAGTTCCGTTTTCACCAAATTTCACAGATAAGGTATAAATATCATAACGGACCTGTACCCAACTCCGGAACCAAAATACAGACCTGATACCAAAAAAATCAACCGCTAACCAATTTCTTAAAACCTTTATAATTTTAGTCTTTCAATTTTAATCAAAAAATCATTTCTCGAGCTAGGGACCTCGAAATTCAATTCCGGGCATACGCCCAAGTTCCATATTTTATTACGGACCCACTGGGACCGTCAAAACATGATTGCGGGTCCGTTTACTCAAAACGTTGACCGAAGTCAACTAAAATTAACCTTTTAGGCCATAAATTGTTATTTCTTTAATTTTCAACCTAAAAGCTTTTCGGAAATCACACATGGACTGTGCACGCAAATCGACTAGGGTAAAAATGAGATTTCTAAGGCTATAAAGTGCATAGTTGAATTCTAAAACATAAGATGACCCTTTGGGTCATCACAATCTCCACCTCTAAAACAATTGTTCGTCCTCTTACGGACATAGAAAAGTACCTGAACTTGTGAATAAGTGGGGATATCTACTCTGCATGTTAGAATTGAACTCCCAAGTTGCTGCCTTAATAGGCTGTCCTCTCCACTACACTCGAACTTAAGGATAACTCTTCGACCTCAACTGACGAACCTGCCGGTCTATAATGGCTACCGGCTCCTCCTCATAAGTCAATCCTTGTCCAACTGGACAGAGCTGAAATTTAACACGTGAGACGGGTCACCATGATACTTCCGGAGCATGGACGCATGGAATACTGGATGAACTGCTGATAACCTCTGAGGCAACGCAATTCTATAATCCACCTCTCCTGCTCTATCGAGAATCTCAAAAGGTCTGATATATCTAGGGCTCAACTTGCCCTTCTTCGCAAATCTCATGACACCCTTCATAAGTGACACCCGAAGTAACACCCTCTCCCCGACCATGAATGTTACATCATGAAATCTACGGTCGTCATAACTCTTTTGCCTGGACTTAGTTGTGCGAAGTCGATTCTTTATAATCTTGACCTTGTCCAAGGCCTCATGCACTAGATCTGTACCCAATAACCGAGCCTCTCCCAACTCAAACCACCCAACTGGCGACATGCATCGTCTACCATATAATGCATCATAGGGAGCCATCTGAATGCTCGACTGTTAGCTGTTGTTGTAGGCGAACTCAGCAAGGGGAAAAAATTGATCCCACGATTCTCTGAAATCCATGGCACAAGTGTGGAGCATATCTTCCAAGATCTGAATAGTAAGCTTGGACTGCCCGTCCGTTTGAGGATGAAATGTTGTTCTCACCTCAACCCGCGCACCCAACTCACGATGTACTGCTCTCCAGAAGTGCGAGGTAAACTGCGTACCTTGATCAGAAATGATAGACACGGGCACACCGTGAAGGCGAACGATCTCCCGAATATAAATCTTTGCCAACCGCTCCGAAGAATAAGTAACTTCCATAGGAATGAAGTGTGCTGACTTAGTCAGCCTATAAATAATGACCCAAACAACGTCGAACTTACTCTGAGTCCATGGGAGTCCCACAACAAAGTCCATAGTGATACGCTCCCACTTCCACTCGGGAATCTCTATCTGCTGAAGCAAACCACCGGTTTTCTGGTGCTCATACTTCACCTGCTGACAATTCAGGCACCGAGCTACATAAGCAACTATATCCTTCTTCATCCTTCTCCACCAATAATGTTTCCACAGGTCCTAGTACATCTTGGCGGCGCCCGAGTGAATAGAATATCGAGAACTATGAGCCGCCTCAAGGATCAATTCACAAAGCCCATCAACATTAGGCTGAAACACGCAACCCTGCATCCTCAAAATTCCCTCATCTCTGACAGTAACCTGCTTGGCACCACCGTGTCGAACTGTGTCCCTAAGGACCAATAAATGAGGGTCATCATATTGTTGCTCTCTCATACACTTAAACAAGGAAGACCGAGCGACCGTGCAAGCTAGAACACGGCTGGGCTCTAAAATATCCAAACTCACGAACTGGTTGGCCAAAGTCTGAACATCTGAAGCTAGCAGCCTCTCACTGTCTGGAATGAACGCAAGGCTTCCCATATTCACTGCCTTCCTACTCAATGCGTCGGCCACCACATTGGCCTTTCCCGGATGATACAATATGGTGATGTCATAGTCTTTCAATAGCTCTAACCATCTCATCTGCCTCAAATTGAGATCCTTTTGCTTGAACAAATACTAAAGTTTGCGGTGATCCGTGAAAACCTCACACGACACGCCATAAAGATAGTGCCTCCAAATCTTCTGCGCGTGAACAATGGTTGCCAACTCTAAGTCATGGACAAGGTAATTCTTCTCATGAACCTTCAACTGCCTAGATACATATGCAATCAACCTGCCCTCCTGCATCAATACTGCTCCGAGCCCAACACGGGAGGCATCACAATATACTGTGTAAGATCTTGAACCTGATGGTAACACCAACACCGGTGTTGTAGTCAAAGATGTCTTGAGCTTCTGAAAGCTCGCCTCACACTCGTCCGAGCACCTGAATAGGGCACCTTTCTGTGTCAACCTGATCAACGGGGCTGCTATAGATGAGAACCCCTCCATAAAATGACGGTAATAGCCCGCCAAACCCAAGAAGCTCCTTATCTCCGTAGATGAAGTGGGTCTAGGACAGTTCTTAACTTCCTCAATCTTCTTAGGATCTACCCGAATACCCTATGCTGATACAACGTGGCCCAAGAAAGCGACTGGATCCAACCAAAACTCGCACTTTGACAATTTAGCATATAATTGAATGTCCCTCAAAGTTTGGAGCACTATCCTGAAGTGTTTCTCATGCTCCTCCCAACTACGGGAGTATATCAAGACGTCATCAATAAACACGATCACAAAGGTTTCAAAATAATGCTTGAACACTCGGTTCATCAAATCCATAAATGCTGCTGGGGCATTGGTCAACCCAATGGACATCACCAGAAACTCATAGTGCCCATACCGCATCCGAAAGGATGTCTTAGGGACAATGGATGCCCTAATACTCAACTAATGGTAGCCCGATCTCGAATCAATCTTCGAAAACACTTGGCACCTTGAAGCTGATCAAACAAATCATCAATCCTCGGCAACGGATACTTGTTCATGATGGTTACTCTGTTCAACTATCGATAATCTATACACATCCTCATAGACCCATCCTTCTTATTCAAACAAAATCGGTGCACCCCAGGGCTAGACACTAGGTCTAATGAAGCCCTTATCAAGCAAATCCTGTAATTGTTCCTTCAACTCTTTCAACTCTGGCGGGGCCATCCGATATGACGGAATATAAATGGACTGAGTGCCCGAAGCCAAATCAATGCAAAAGTCAATATCCCTGTCGGGTGGCATCCCCGACAGGTCTGCAGGAAATACCTCTAGAAACTTACAAATGACAGGCACCGAATCTATATAAGGAACCTCAGCACTAGAATCACAAACATAAGCCAAATAGGCAAAACACCCATTCTCGACCATACGCCGAGCCTTCATATAAGAAATAACCTTGCTGGTAGAATGGCCAGGAGTCCCTCTCTACTCTAATTGAGGCAACCATGTCAAGGCTAAGGTCATTGTCTTGGCATGACAGTCCAAGATAGCATGATAAGGTGACAGCCAATCCATACCCAATATAACATCGAAATCAACCATATCGAGAAGTAGAAGGTCTACACTGGTCTCAATACTCCCAATAGTGACCACACACAAACGATAAACATGATATACAACAATAGCATCCCTCACAGGTGTGGACACGTATACAGGGACACTCAAAGAATCGCGGGGCACAACCAAATACGAAACAAAATAAGATGACATAGGAGTAAGTAGACCCCAGATCAAATAGAACTGAAGCATCTCGACTGCAAACTGAAACAGTACCTATAATGACAGCATCGGATGACTCAGTCTCAGGTCTAGCTGGAAAAGCATAACATCGGGGATGAACCCCACCACTCTGAATCATATCTCTAGGACGATCTCTAGCTGGCGGGCCTCCACCTATAACGGCCTGACCTCCACCTCTGATAATCTGGCCCCTACCTCTGGCTGCTGAGCAGGCAGTGCAACAACTGGTGTCGGAACCATGGCACGAGAACTCTGATGCTATGGCTGATCACCCAATAATCTCGGGCATGTCCTCCGAATATGCCCATAATCACCGCACTCGAAACATCCATCCTAATATTGAGACTGTGAAAACTGAGACTAACCCGGACGAGCCGGCTGACCACGATAATAACTCTGAATAGGAGGTGCTCTAATAGAAGCTAGTGGTGCACTATAGGTTGGCTGCCTAGAAGGAGGTACATAAGAACCACGACCACCTGGGGCACCGTGGGATGCCTGGAGCGCTGAATGGAATGGCCTAGGGGGATGGCCTTTACCAAAAGTAATCTTGCCTCCAGATGAGGCGCCGTTGAACCCACCGGAATAACGAGGTCTCTTATCTAACCCCTCACCTCCCTGTCCAAGAACCATCTCGACTCGCCTGGCCACATTGGCCGCATCCTGGAAAGAAATCTCGCTCCCAGTCTCCTTAGCCATCTGCAATCTAATAGGCTGGGCAAGACCCTCAATAAACCTCCTCACCTGCTCTCTCTCTGTGGGAAGCAAAAGAATAGCATGACGAGCCAAATCCACAAAATGATTTTCATATTGAGTAACAATCATGGTACCCTGCTGGAGATACTCGAATTGGCAGTGACGCTCCCCTCTCAAGGTGATAGGTAGAAACTTCTATAAGAAGATATGTAAGAACCGGTCCCAAGTAAGAGCAGGAGACCCAATTGGTCTAGTCAATAAATAATCTCTCCACCATTTTTTGGTGGAACCAGTCATCTGAAAAGCAGCGAAGTCGACCCTATTGGTCTCCAATATACCCATGTTCCGAAGAACATCATGACAACTATCAAGATACTCCTGGGGATCCTCTGACGTAGCACCACTGAAATGGATAGGAAAAAGCTTGGTAAAGCTATCCAATCTTCACAATGCCTCGGAAGACATATCTGTCCCATCACCGGGCTGTGCCGCAGCAACCGACTGAACTACCCCAACTGGATGAGCTGCTAGAGTTTGGAACTGGGGAGCCATCTACTCCAGAGTATGAGTAACAGGAGTCTGGGCTCCTCCTCCAGCCTGAGATACAGCTGGTTCCATGAGGAATGCGATAGTCTAGGCCACACTCTCCATAAGTCCCACTAGTCGGACAAAAGCATCCTGGAGCACTGGGGTGGCAATAAACCCCTCGGGGACCTGAGCTGGTCCAGCAGGAATAGTCTGAGCTGGAACCTCCTCATCGAACTCTACATGAGGCTCCACAATTGGGGCTTCTACTCGAGCTCTGGGATGAGCCCTGCCCCTGCCTTGGCCTCTGGCACGGCCTCGGCCTCGACCTCTGCCCCTCATAGGAGCTGCTGCTAGAGGCTCTGGCTGCTGATCAGCGGAAGAAGCGGTATGTGTTCTAGCCATATGTGAGATAATAAGAATAGAAGAGTTCAATCAGTATTGAGATAACAAATCGCACGATAGAAATGAATAAAAGTGAAATTTTTTCCTAGACTTCATAGCCTCTGGGAGATAAGTACAGACGTCTCCGTACCGATCCCCTAGACTCTACTAAGCTTGTTCGTGAATTGTGAGACCTAAGCAACCTAGAGCTCTGATACCAACTTGTCACGACCCGAAATTCAAAATGTTGGGATAGTGATGGCGCCTAACATTACACATACCAGGCAAGCCAACATTAGAGATTATTTAGTCATTTAAGTCCATTTTTAGTAATTAACAGTAATTAGACAAAATAAAGCGGAATAACTGTAAAATATATAAACATTAGAGCCATTTACATTCTACTTATCCCCAGAAACATGGTGTCACAATTTCATGAACACACTATGATTATCTACAAACATGAGTGTGAAAGAAATTTACATATGTTTACGGAAAGTAAGAAAAACAATAATAAAGGGATGTAGAAGGGGACGCCAGGGCCTTCGGACGCTAGCAGGACTACCTTGGGTCTCCAACTGTGAACCTGAGCCAAGTCTCTCAGTCAACCACAACCTGCTCCGAAATTTGCACAAGAAGTGCAGAGTGCAGTATCAGTACAACTGACCCCATGTACTAGTAAGTGCCGAGCCTAATGTCGACGAAGGTGTGACAAGGATACAACGGGACACCCACAATATATATATATATATATATATATATATATATATATATATATATATATATATATATATATATATATATATATATATATATATATATGCTACAGACTACAATGACATAAAAGGAGAACATTAACTTAAAAGCAGTATATTGCAATATTGAATACATAATCTCAGTGTCTTATCAATATCCAACTATAACCAATCCTTAGGCGAAATGTAAAACATCGAATAACTTACACAACCAGCGAGAATAAATAATCACATATATTGATGCGGCGTGCAGCCCGATCCTACCAATCCTCCCTTATCCTCCATAATTATTTCAATAAAAGTAAATAATGTAAATATATGTTGCGGCGCGCAACCCGATCCCACCATATATCAATATCAACATAATAGTTCACCCTTATTACTCACTTTCAATCCACCCTCATTCCTCCAGTTGCGGCGTGCAACCCGATACCACCGAATAATCATATTCACATAATAGTTCACCCTTATTCCTCCTGTTGCGGAGTACAACCTGATCCCACTGAATAATCATATTCACCCTTATTTCTCCTCATAAATCCTCCTTTATTCCTCCTGTTGTGGCGTGCAACCCAATCCAACCATATCATAACAATTTTCACATAGTGTATATAAATTTCATAAAATTCACACAAGGCCTTACCAACACTTGAAATTTAGAGCAAAGCAACCAGGAGCCGCATAAACAATAAAACTCAATAAGTCTACTACTACTCAGCGAGACCAAACCAGGATATCATAGAAATTGCCAATACGAACAATTTAAGCCAATGAAAGGGGAAACAATAATCCTACGGGGGAAACAAATATCCAGCAGGTAACAATTAAGCACAAAATTATAGTTAGACATGTAACAAGTAAGGCAAGAAGGGGAACAATATAAGTGAAAAGAGGAGAAAAAAGGTAAAACGGGTAAATTGGCGGCACATAGGTACTCGTCACCTCACGTATACGCCGCTCACATGATTTATCACATAACAAACAATTCAAAGGTTCCTAAACCCTCAAGTCATGGTTAAACACAACACTTACCTCGATCCATAGGCTACTCACTGCTCAATTACCGCCTTTCCTCTAGTTCCCACCTCTGAACCACTCGTATCTAGTCATAATTAACTTAATAACATCAATTATCGCTAAAGAATCAGTTTCAATACAAATTTATAAGTTTTCCCAACATTCCCCCCAAAAAGTCAAAAATTGACCCCGTTCCCGCTTGGTCAAAACCCAAAATTCGGACCAAAACCGGATAACCCATTCACATTGGTTTTGGAACCCGACCCCAATTTAAGGTCTAATCCCCCAAATTTCGAAATACCTAGTTTCTACCGAAAAATCCCCAATTCCACCATGAAAACCTTAGATTCTAGGTTGAAATCTTGTAAAATGAAGTGAAAGATTGAAAGAAATGAGTTAAGAATCACTTACCTATGATTTGGGGAAGAAGTTGCCTTTGAAAAACGCCTAAAGGGTTTCTAGTGTTTAGAAATGTTGAAAAATGAGAAAAATCCCGTCTAAGTAGTGACCCATCAGCTGTAGATGTTGCATTTGTGACCAGAGCTTCGCAATTGCGAAGCTCGCAAATGCGAGAGAATTATCACAAATGCGAATCCTTCGCATTTCTGCAGCTATCGCAAATGTGAACTACTTGTCGCAAATGCGAATGGGCACCTTCTACAAATTCGACCCTCTTCTCGCAATTGCGAGCCTACCCAACTCAGCCCCTTGCTCGCAAATGTGAAACATCATCGCAAATGCGAGGCTCGCTTTTGCGAGCCAGACCTCGCGAATGCGAGATCTACAGACCTGAACACACACCAATAATTCTTTCTAAGTCTTTTCCACTTCGTAGCCTATCCGAAACTCACCCGAGCCCTTGGGACTCAAAACCAAACATGCACACAAGTCTAAAAACATCATAAAAACTTGCTCGTGCGATCAAATCACCAAAATAACACCTAGAAATATGAATTTAGCACCAAACATATGAAATTCTCAAGAACACTTTGAAATTTCTATTTTATCAACCAGACATCCGAATTACGTCAAATCAGTTCCGTTTTTCACCAAATTTCACAGATAAGGTATAAATATCATAACGGACATGTATCGGGCTTTGAAACCAAAATACGGACCCGATACCAACAAAATCAGCCATCAACCAATTTCTTAAAACCTTTATAATTTCAGTCTGTCCATTTTAATCAAAAAACTCATTTCTCGAGCTAGGGACCTCGGAATTCGATTCCGGGCATATGCCCAGGTTCCATATTGTATTACGGACATCAGGACTGTCAAAATACGGGTCCGGGTCCATTTACTCAAAATGTTGACCAAAGTCAACTAAAATTAACTTTTTAGGCCATAAATTGTTATTTCTTTAATTTTCAACCTAAAAGCTTTTCGGAAATCACGCCCAGACTGAGCACGCAAATCGAGTAGGGTAAATATGATATTTCTAAGGCTATAAAGCGCATAGTTGAATTCTAAAATATAAGATGACCCTTTGGACCATCACATTATCAAGTCTCGGTGCACAGGTAGACATATAAAGAAGATATGTACCGTGCTCTCACCGATCAAACCAAACAACATATAGAGAAGATATGCGAGTAAAACAGGTATGCATCCAAGGAACTTGCAAGTACAAAAGAAATGCAAACCAAACACTGATTAATTTTCCTCATACCGTGTGTACACCATCAAGAGAGAAACATAAGAGGGTGACCCTAGGAGGATTAATCTTATCCACACGTTACAGGGACAACACACGTGCCATATATAAAAACCACACAGACCACTCTTGTGCTATAATAACTGAGGTCCACACGGGCCACTCACGTGCTATCAACCCTATTCATATCATACAGAAATCATATACAAGTATACATGTGCATGAACAATGAATATCAAACACTCATGGATTGATATAAGTGACATGCTAAGGTATATGCATGTATAAATTGTACTACCATAGTTCAAAATTAGGCGATTACTTCACGAATAGAAATTTACATGTTTGAACAGAAATTTACGTGTTTGAACAAGAGATTAACCAACAAATAACCTCTTACATAATTCAATTAGCTCACAAAGGGGGTACAACATAAGAAGCATGATAGCATGAAGCTTAGTAGTCAATTCAAGGCATATCATAGCCTAATCACTACCCCGAGCATGGATAACACCCTGGTGCATGCACATAGGTTCAACCCCCTCACATGTGCGCTAACCATAGCGCGTAGCCAACAATAATAACATACAAAACTAGTGCCTCGGCCATGTTTAGGTAAGATACTTACGTCAATCAAGCCAAATAAATACTTTAGAAATCCCTCCCCGTGCGAATCTTCTCCGAACGGCTCGAATCTAGCCAAAATAACTTAATAACAACAATAAAGTCATAGGAAACAACCCCAAATAATAAGGCTTTGATATTTATTCTCCTGAACATCCGTATCTGCGATCCACCCTCCGCTTTTGCACACCAAACATCGCAGAAGTGACGTTGCTCCTGTGCAATGCCTTCCGCATCAGAACTCTTCCCCAACCAACCTATTTTTGCATCTGCATCCGCATGTCCACTTCTCTGGACTCATACCTGTGCCCAAATCCACCGCAATGGCGAAAATAGTAGACAAGTACTCTCATACAACATAGAAAAGATCCGAAACTAATCCGAAACACACTCGAGGCGACTAGGACCCTGTCCAATCACACCAACCAATCCCAAAACATAACAGAGACCTAATCGAGGCCTCAAATCATACAAAATAACATCAAAACCATGAATCACACCTCAATTCAAGCCTAAGGAACTAATCAACTTACAACTTTTCAAAACTCGTGTTGAACCATGTTTAATAAACTCGGAATGAACTCAAATTTTGCACACATGTCCAAATGACATAACAGACTTATTCCAACTCCCGCTATAACCATCCAAATACGATATCATCAAAGTCAACTCCCAGTCAAATCTATGAACCTTCCAAACCTTGAACTTTCCAACGTTCGCCAAATAAAACCAAATCAACCTAGAAAACTCCAAATCTAAATCCAGACATACGCCTAAGTCCAAAATCACTATACTAACCTATTGTAACCATAAAAACACCATTCCGGGGTCGTCTACACAAATGTAAAACTCCGGTCAACCCTTACAACTTAAGCCTCCAACCATGGAACTAAGAGTCCCAGTTAAATCCAAAACTTCACCAAAACCAACCAATCGTCCCAGCAAGTCACATAATACATATGGAAAGTATCAAACATGGGAAACGAGGCTAAAATACACAAAATGATCTGGCGGGTCATTACATTCTCTCCCTCTTAGATAAACGTTCTTCCTTAAATGAGTTTAGAGCCATACCTGAAATGCAAAAAAGGTGAGGATATCTGCTATCATGCTCGGTCTCCCAAGTCGCGTCCTGTACCGGTTGACCCCTCCACTGAACCTTCACTGAAGAAATATTCTTCGACCTTAACTCGCAAACCTACCTACCCAAAATGGCCACTGGCTCCTCATCATAAGTCAAATCCTTGTCCAACCGCACTGAGCTAAGATCTAATTCATGTGACGACTCCTCATAGTACTTCCGGAGCATGAAAACATGAAACACTAGGAACTCCTGATAAAGTAGGTGTGACAAGTTAAGTTTGTAAGACACCTCACTAACCCTCTCCAAGACCTCAATTGGACCAATATACTAAGGGCTCAACTTTCCCTTCTTTCCAAAACTCATCACGCCCTTTATAGGCGAAACTCTTAGTAGAACCCTCTCACCCACCATGCATGCCACACCACGAGCCTTAATATTAGCATAACTCTTTTTCTTGGACTGCATAGTATGAAGTCGCTCTTGAATAACTTTTACCTTCTCCAAAGCATAACGGACTAGATCTGTGCCCAACAAGCTAGCCTCCCATATAGAGCCTCATATGGAGCCATTTGGATACTCGACTAATAGATGTTATTGTAGGAGAACTCTACTAGCAATATAAATTGATCCTACTGACCCCCGAAATCAATAACACTTGCTCGCAATTTGTCCTCCAAGATATGAATAATACACTCGGGCTTCCCGTCCGTATGGGGATGGAATGCGGTACTCATCTCTACCTATATGCCAAACTCAAGTTGCACCACTCTCCAAAAATGCGATAGTGAGTTCCTTGATCCGAGATAATAGACACGGGCACTCATGAAAGTGAACAATATCTCTAAACTAAATCCAAGCTATGTGCTCTGAAGTGTAGGTAGTCATGACTGGAATGAAGTGTGTCGACTTGGTCAGTCTATCCACAATAACCCACACAACATCAAATCTCCTAAAGGTCTGTGGCAACCCAACTACAAAACTCATAGTGATACGCTCCCACTTCCACTTCGGTATATGAAACCTCTGAAGCAAACCACCAGGTTTCTGATGCTCATACCTCACCTGCTTACAGTTCAAACACCATGCAACATAGTCAACAATATCCTTCTTCATCCTCCACCACCAATAATGCTACCTTAAATAATGGTACATCTTCGCGGCACCTGGATAGATGGAATAACACGAACTATGGGCCTCTTCATGTAACAACTCTCTCAAGCCATCCACATTAGGAACACATATCTGACCCTGAAGCCTCAATACTCCATCATCATCAATAGTTATTTCTATGGAATCATTGTGTTGCACCATGTCCCTAAGGACAAGCAAGTGGTAATCATCATACTGATGCGCCTTGATGCGCTCATACAAGGACGACCATGATACAACACAAGAAAGAACCCTGCTAAACTTCAAAATATCCAACCTCAGGAATCTGTTGGCCAAAGACTGAACATCCAAAGCTAACGGACTCTCCCTCGCTCGAATGAAAACAACACTACCCATGCTCTCCGCTTTCCTACTCAAAGTGTCGTCCACCACATTGGCCTTCCCCGGATGATAAAAAATGGTGATATCGTAGTTCTTCAATAGATCTAACCACCTCCGTTGCCTCAAGTTCAATTCCTTTTGCTTGAATAGATGCTCGAGACTCTAGTGATCCGTGAACACCTCACAAGACACACCATAAAGAAAACGCCTCTAAATCTTGAACACATGAACAATAACTGCTAACTCCAAATCGTGCACTAGGTAGTTCTTCTCATGGGCATTCAATTGACGCGAATCATAAGCAACCACTCTACCATCTTATATCAACACACACCCAATGCCCTCAAACAAGCCAAATCCAATACCGAGCAAGCCAAACAACTAGAGTGCCATCCCGTGCGTATCAACCTCCGAATGACTCGAAACTAGCCAAAAGTAACTCAAATACGTCAAATAATACCTAAGAAAACAGACTCAATCGATAAAGGTCGAATCTTTAATCAAAATCCTAAAGTCAACCAAAAATCAAATCTAGGCTCGCACCTCGGAACTCGACAAAACTCATAAAATTTGACAATTCATTCAATTACGATTCCAACCATACTAGTTTCACTCAAATCTGTCTCCGAATCGATGCTCAAAACTCAAAAATTCACTTTATGAAATTTTAGACAAAGCCCCTCAATTTCTATTTTGAGATAATCAACCAAATGCCAAAAATGAGGATAGATTCATGAAACATATTCAAAACCGAGAAGAGAACACTTACCCCAATCCATTTGGTGAAAATCTCTTCAAAAATCGTCTAAATCCGAGCTTCATAGCTCCACATAAGATGAAATGACTCTAACCCTCGAAATGGGAATTAATAGAGTCTGCCCTAGTTATTACACTTCACGAACGCGGACAATTCCACACATTCACATCGAAAAAATGGTCACCAGCTGAATTCTTCTTACACGAATGCAGCATCACAGTCGCGAACGCGGTGGCCAAATCTTCTAGAGTTACATGATAGTGTTCTACACTTCGTGAATGTGAAGAACAAACACCTGATATCCTTAGACCCTCCTTCCTTATACGCGAACGCGCCGCTATACTCGCGAACGCACTGAAAAATTTCCCTCAACTTCCGCAAACTTGACTCTAGACTCGCGAACACGATGGACAATCTTCCCCAACCATCAAACAACTTTACGCGATCGTGATCGATTCTCCACGATTGCGAACAAGAAAACTAGATGCCCGGAACTCAATAGAAACCAGCAATGCCAAAATGAAGAAAAATTGTACGAAAACAATCTGAATCACACCCGAGCCCCTCAGGACCTCGTCTGAACATTCTAACGAGTCTCATAACATAACACGGACCTGCTCGAGGCCTCAAACCACGCATAACAATATCAAAACAACGAATCTCAAATCAAACATAATGAACTTTGAATATTTCAACTTTCAAAACTCATGCCGAAACATATCAAATCAACCCGGAATGAGATCAAATTTTGTACACTAGTCCCAAACGACATAACGAAGCTATTCAAATGCCCGAAATTGCAATCTAACCCCGATATCATCAAAGTCAACTCTCGGTCAAACTTATGAACATTCCAACCTTAAAATTTCCAACTTTTATCAATTAGTGCCAAAACCTTGTAGAAATATTAAAATGAAAATTCGGATATACGCACGAGTCCAAAATTACCATACGGACCTAATGGAACTGTCAAAAATCCTAATCGAGGTCAAATATTGAAAAGTCAAACTTGGTCAACTCTTCCAACTTAAAGCTTCAAACATGAAATTCATTCTTCCAAACAAATTTTGAAACACCTGAAAGCCAAAACCGATGATACAAACAAGTCATAATACATCATACGAAGCTACTCATGCCCTCAAATCATCGAGCAAAGTGAAAATACTCAAAACGAATGGTCTGGTAGTTACAGGAGCACTATTTTATTGGCACTAGAACACTTGAAAAGAGAAAACCAAATACATAACATGATGGGCCCGTGCTAGATAGAGATTTTTACATCGTTGGTCACTAATTAGGAATTATTTTAATAAATAACATTTTTTTGTTTGTTTTAAAAATAACATATTTATTAACAATTATAGCAGGCTTCAAGATTGTTTACGTGCAAATAAATTTTAATAAATAAAAGCTAACCCTTAAATTCAGGAATTAATTTTTTGCATTCTCTCCCATCACTAATTCGTTTTTTCTCTCTCTCTCACATATTCTCGTCTATATCTCTTAAAAATTAGTCAACATTTCTTTAGATCCCATCTGTCACGCCCCAACCTTGGGGAACGCGACCGGTGCTCAATCGAGTGAACCCGATTGAGCAAGCCTATTAGACCTTTCCTACTTGAGTCATTCATGATGTCGAAAAGAGGAAGCGTTACCATCTACTAAATAGGGGAGGGATCAAATAAATGCATAAACGTAGCTAGTCCATTTTTCATTATATACATTATGCCATAGTTAAGTTCCCAAAAGTACATACAATTTATAATTTAGTGGGAAAAGAGTTTCAAAATACAACTTAATCCAACGACTTATCACGACCCCAAATCCTAAGCCGACCGTGATGGCGCCTATCATGATACTAGGCTAGCCAATCTATCGCGTAATAACATAAAGACTTTTCATTAAATTCAAAATTGTTCGATATTTCATAAAATTCTTCTGGTTTCACAACATAAAGCAATAAAATGAGTAAAATAGTTTAGACAATGCCCCAAAACCTGGAGTCAACCCGTCATGAGCATCTATGAAAAATACAAGGTAATTCTATTCCCATACTACATCCAGTATAGGAATAAGAAGTAAACAACAGAATAAGAAAGGGAAAAAGGGTATGCTGTAGACGCCGAATAGCTACCTCAAAATCCCAACTCCGGTTCCAAGAGAAATGAAAGAAGCTAGCGCTCAGACCCAACACCTGAATCTGCACACAAGGTCTAGGGAGTAATGTGAGTACTCCAACTCAGTAGTAACGAGAGTAAATAATGTCTAAGGCTATGAAACAAGTAAAAAAAATCATTAATGCACAATAATTGAAGCCTTACTTTTAGAAAACACATATACAATATCTTGTAACATTTACAATTCGCTTTCAGTAAAATATGCTTTGAAAATGTACCCTTTCCACAATTTCCATAGAAGTCAAAATGGTTTAGTATATAAAAAGATAGAGTTCATAAACAGTCTTTCAGATGAAAACATGTATCATAAACTGCCCCTCGGGCGTATCATCACTCAACATCAATCACTCAGCATGCATCATAATCACTCAGTATCAGTCCTTCGGGCTACCTCTCAGTAACTCATGCCTCCCAATCTCTCATCACTCGATACTCGCACTCAGTAGGTACCTGCGCTCACTGGGGGTGTAAAGACTCCGGAGGGGCTCCTACAACCCAAGCGCTAATATCAAGCCATCTCGTGGCATAACAGTCAGGCTCTCGGCCTCTCATATATCATAAACATTGTATCATGTTGCGGCGTGCATCCTGATCCCGTAATATCCTCACAACATAGGCCCTCGGCCTCACTCAGTCAGAAATCTCTCAAAAGCCACTCGGGCTAACAATAAAACGGGGTTCTCGACCCAAAATATCTATTTATATCACAAAATAGTGTAAATAATACTGAGTTTCGAAATCAGTTAAACAAGATATGACTGAGAGTAAATCAAAAGTCAATACAATGAGGAATAGCAGAACAAAGCCCCCAAGGGGTCTAAACAGGCATACACAAGGCCCCAAACATGGCGTACAACTCAAAATATAGTAATAGTCTTAAAACACAGTTTATCAGATGATTTAGAAGCAATTACGCAACTCAATAGTTTCCACGGGTTGGACAAAGTCACAATCCCCTATTAGTGCACGCCACACACTCGTCATCCAGCATGTGCGCCACTCCAAAATAGTGAGAAAATACAAAGTTCGGGGTTTCATACCCTCAGAATAAGATTTACAGTCATTACTTACCTCAAACCGGCCCGAAAACTAATCTGCGATGCTCTTGCCTCTTTAATCGGCCCAATAGCTCCGAATCTAACCAAAACCAGATTAATTTTATCAATATATGCTAGGGAAACGAAATCCATTTGAAAATTATCAAAATTAAGCACAATTCCCGAATTTTGCCAAACCTGACCCCCAGTCCCATGTCTCAGAATTCGATAAAAATCACAAAACTAGAATCCTTATCCTTCCACGAGTCTACCCATATGAAATACATCAAAATCCAACCACAAATGACCCCTCAATTCCTCAATTTAAAGTCTCAAGGTTCCAAGCCTTAGCCCCCAAATTAGTCACTAATTTTTCCATAAATTTCATCCCTGATCAGTCAAAGAACACCATAGAAATGAGTTTTAGGTCCAAAAATCTTACCTCCACGAAGTTCCCTTGATTTCCCTCTTCAAAACCCTCTTTCAAGCTCAAATCAATAAGAAAAACTTGATGAAATAAGCCAAAATTCGCGAAGGCTGTTTTTTATACCTTTTGCCCAGGAAAACCGCATCTGCGGTCCCTTTCTCCGCACCTGTGGAAATTCATTATGTCACGACCCAAACCGATGGGCCGCGACGGGCACCCAGTACCTTACTCAACCGAGTAGAAACGTAACATATCTTTCTTATTACATCATCATATACACGTGACATATGGTCCTAATAGGCCAACATGACCATTTATAAACTCAAAACATAGGTCGACAAGGCCGTACAATCTTTCACGTACACGACATATGTCTACAAGCCTCTAAGAGTACATAAATGTCATAAAGATCGGGATAGGGTCCCGCCATACTAATCAGTACATGTCCTAATCTTACTGACCACATAAGCAACTCCGGAGCAAATGGAGCTCACAAACACCTTTCGCTGAGCTGATAGCCTACTTGGAGGACTCTTGACCTGTCTATCAGGACCTGCGGGCATGAAATGCAGCGTCCTCAGGCAAAAGGGACGTCAGTACGAAATAATGTACTGAGTATGTAAGGCAATATACTGAAAGCT
>ML256116.1:24885-66820 GCA_005239495.1 Nicotiana undulata | reverse complement strand
CAAACTTTGCAGATAAGTTATAAATGACACCACGGAACTATTCCCGGTCTTGGAATCTCACTCAGACCTCGGAACATCACATCCCTTTCCATGCCACATTTCAAGTTCCTTTAAAAATCTCAAAACCTCATTATGATCCGAAACCACTCAATTCACGCCCGTTTTACACCAAATTTTACAAATAAGACAATTAATATATAATGAACCTGTTCCGGGCTCCGAAACCATAATACGGGCCCGGTAACACTGTTTTCACATAATTATTCACTTTCTTATTCCTTTATTATTTTCAGAAAACAATTTCTTTTAAAAATTCATTTCTCGGGCTTGGGACCTCGGAATTCGATTCCGAGCATATGCCCAAGTCCCATATTTTCCTACGGACCCTCCGGGACCGTCAAATCACGGGTCCGGGTCCGTTTACCAGAAATGTTGACCAAAGTCAACTATATTCATTCATTAATTATCAAAACTCATTTTTCATCAACTTTTCACATAATAGCTTCCCGGCTACACGCCCGGGCTGCGCACGCATAACGAGGTGAGACTAACGGAGGCTCTCGGAGCCTCGGAACACAGATAAGGCTTAAATTACATAAGATGACCTTTTCGGTCATCACAATAGGCCTAACAAACATGAATCTCTACCAGTACTATAGTAAAATTTTTATTCACACGGGAGAATTTAAACACAAGAATTTCCACCACAAGAATCTCATCCTTACACAACTTCCACCGCGGATCGTAGCCCGGTTTAAACATACCAAATCATATCAAAACGCGAGGATCTCGTCCTCAATTCTGAATCACAAGTAATATGCATATCGCCACTCAAAACCTTCCATTTTCTTCTTTTGAATATTATCCGTTAAATAAAATTATAACACGTAATGAGAGACATAGTTATCTCCTTAGAATTTCTCAATACAAGTATTCCCATAAGTAGATTTTTGAGTTACGAAGCTCACCCGAGAGTGGAGCATACTAGAAGAATTTTATTAGATACGCATAACCGAATTAAGTTCAGGAAATCATCACTTTACAATAATTAGAGGTTGTTCTTGTAACGACACTATTTAATGTAACGGCCTCAGCCATACCATAGAAAATATATCAACGGGCTGGGTTTCCACCTCTAGGAATCTGACCTCCACTTTCTACATTCCGAATCAATTTTTCCCTAGCCAGTCATGTAGTTGAGTTGTAACTGCAATGGGACACGTAGCCTGAGTGTTCTGATGAGATATGACTCTCCCAAGTCTAGGACAATTTCTATTACTAGCCGAAATGAAGTATCAACTTGTCGTGGGTCGCACAAAATTTCACAATCGTAATTGAGTCCTTTAGTGAGTCTATGGACTTGCTCTTTGGCTAGATAAATTGAAGTAGGAGTGTGACGGCTAACTTACCGAACTTGATGGCATATTCTGACACCGTCATAGTGACCTGACGCAACCGTTTCAAACCTTATGCACCACGCATTATGGAGGGTCCGAGAAACAATTTCTTTCAAAAGCATTTATGAGAACTAAGTCAAATAGTTGATGTTGCACTGGCTGGTCGTCCTCTTCGTAGGCTTGCCTCAACCACCGGCGACCAATTTCTCCTTTACCATGCTGACTCAACACCGCTAAGCTACCCCACTTATTCATGTACTCTTCGTTATTCCTTGGGGTAACTCTTATTCCTATTGATGCACAACGATCCCACAAGTAAAGCATTATACAGATAGTTTTTGGCACAAACCATTAGTCTAGAAGCTTGTCGACCACTGTACTCCCTCTGGAGCACCCCAAAATCCGCAACCGTGACTTTCACGCTGAGTAAACCTTCTGTATATCTAAAGTTGTTTATATAACTCCTTTGGTACTGAGGTATATGGTCATTAAGGAGACAGACACACCGCAATTCTTAGCTTTCTCTCTTGCCAAAAATCCCAGGCCTTATACCTTTCAAGCAAAAATCGATATAACACATGACCCCGCAATCTATTCCTTGACAGTGGACTTCCTTACTTGGCAAGAAGCCATGTGTCACAATGTCTGATAATCCATGATGTTAAACTTCACAGCTCCTATAATTCAACCCCGTTGCTTCCAACTTATTCCCATGTTATGCAGTATCGAGGTAACTATGAATCCCTCTGAGATATGGGCTAGTCCAATATGTACCAAATGAACTAGAACCTCTGCGTCTAGATTCATTTGAGACTATACAATAGGTGCTGATGTTCGAGCATTGAAATGAGCTCTACTTCTGTCTCTCCCCCTGATCATAGTTGTCGTTGGGACTTCATCTCTTGTCCGGTTGCTAACGTTTTGCACGTTGTCGAGATTTGTGAGAGGACAAGAATAGATAGGTGCAATCATCAATGGTAGAATAAATTCGCACGATAGAGTAGAATAGAAGTGAGATTGTTCCTAACTCAATAGCCTCTGAGAGATAAGTACAGACGTCTCTGTACCGATCCTTCAGACTCTACTAAGCTTGTTAGTGGATTGTGGGACCTAAGTAAACCTAGTGCTCTGATACCAACTTGTCACGACCCAATTTTCCAACCTTAGTGATCGTGATGGCGCCTAACACCACACTTGCTAGGCAAGCCAATGTTAGAAGTCGATTAACTAATTTTCCTTAATTAATTACTTCAGTATAAATAATTTAATTTAAATGAACTTAATCAAATTAATTCCCAACAACCACAAAATAAAATAATAAAACTGACCAACTAAATAAAATGAACCACGATAATATTTATAATAACAACTCTAGAACTACCCCAGGGTCTGGTGTCACAATCCACAAACAACTAAAGAATACTACAAAGAATGTCTGAAAGAAATAGTGTAACTGTTCTAAATGATATAAACCAGTGTATGTAAATATAGGAGAAGACTCTAGGATATCTGCGAACGCCGGCAGATGTACCTCGTGTCTCCAGACGAAATCGGGTGGTCGTCCTAGAATCCTCTACTGCTGAATGGCACCTGGATCTGTGCAAAAAGAGCACAGAGTGTAGTATCAGTACAACCGACCCCATGTACTGAGTAAGTGTCGAGCTTAACCTCGGCGAAGTAGTGACGAGGCTAAGTCGGGCTTCAACAATATAAGTTTTAACAACGATAAATAATGAGCAAGAAAGAAATCTAAACAAATAGATAATTAAGTGTTGCAACAAAATAAAATAAAATAACTCAGCTAAAACCAATTCTCAAATATCTCTTTAGAGTTCCAAACTTTAACTTTGAATAACAATAGTACTAAAATATTTAAAGAGTAGTAAAATAAACATTTTAGCTTTTCAAAACTTAGATTCTCTTTTTCTTGAAAAATTAGTAAAATATAAATGTAAATATCCTCCCTTATCAATGTTATATTTTCTCTGTCCACCCTTATCGCAGTCATATATATTTATTTCTCTTGTCCACTCTTATCACAGTCATATATATTTATTTCCCTTGTCCACCCTTTTCACAGTCATATATATATATATATATATATATTTCTCATGTCCACCCTTATCACAGTCATATATATATTTATTTATTTTCCCTTGTCCACCCTTATCACAGTCATACATATATTTATTTCAACACTTTCACGATTCAGGCCAAGCCTTTCACAATACTTTTATTTCAACCATTATAAATAAAAACTGCATTTTTCTCATGACTTCATCAATAACCTCTCAACCAAGAAACCAACAAGAATATAAGTAAACACCGTAACGCTGTCAATCCAGCTCAGTCTTTATATACTATAATAAACTCAAGAGAACACCCAATATTTTAACATACTTGCAACAACAATTTGAAGTTACTCAATGAAACCCAATAACCACGTGAACCTCAACAATTACGAAACAGTTAGACGGCCTTTCTCATAACTTCCTCAATATTATCAAGACAAGACCAACAGGAACATATATATATATATATATATATATATATATAATTCGTAAAAATAATTCCAAACCTCTCAACCGTTATACATCTCACAAGGAAACCAGCTCAAATAACCAATACTCTTTCCAAATAATCACAACAATTTCTAACATAGATCAACAAGGCCAAATAGTCATCGAAATCATAATGAACATATAACTATTAAGATAATGATCAAATAAGTGGGGAACAGGAAAGGGGATCATGTTTAACAACCAATTTGGGTGGTGCATAGATACTCGTCACCACACCTATACACCACACCCATGCAATTCACGTAGCAAACAAGTGGGGAGTCCTATTGCCTCAAGCTAAAGTTAGGCCAACCACTTACCTCAGTTCCGCATGCCACTCACTGCTCAATTATTGCTTTTCCTTTTTAATTCACCTCTAACTTGCTAGAATCTAATCAAACTTAATATCATTAACTAATACTAAAGGAACTAACTTTATTGAAAATATAAGTTTTCCTAAGCTTTTCTCAAAAAAAGTGAAAACCCGACCCCGGGCCCGCTTGGTCTAAACTCAGGGTTCGGACCAATTTACGATTACCCATTCACCCACTAAGCCAAATATGCTATTAGTTTTGAAATCCGACCTTAATTTGATATAAAAATTTGATTTTTACAAAATTCCCTAATTCTACCCAAATCTTAAATTTTTACCATGATAATTCTTTGTTTTTGCTTTAAAAGTGATGCAAAATAGTAAGGAATTGAAAGAACAAAGTTTGGAATTGATTACCTATGACTTGGGGATGAAGATTGTTGAAGACAATTGTTTTTAGGGCTGAAAACCTTAAAATTTTGGTGAAGAATAAGGTTTGCCCGGTTTTTAAAAGATATTTATAATGGCTGGGCTGGGCAACTGTGCGATCGCGGATAAAGATGTGCGATCGCACAGGGTAAGAGGAATTTGGGCAGTGCGTTCGCATGGGGAGGGGTGCGATCGCACATTGTATTGACCTCCCTCCCCCAGACCTGATTTGTACACAGTGCGGTCGCATAGGGGGACATGCGATCGCATAGCACTGCCAAGGTGAGGAAGTGCGATCGCATACATGCTTGTGCAGTCGCACAGCACAAAAATTTGGGGCCTTTGGTTACACTATGCGATCGCAGCCCTATGTATGCGATCGCAGCCCTATGTATGCGATCGCATAGAACAACAGACCTGAACAGCAGTAAAATAAAAACCAGCAGTTCTATTCAAGTGTAAAACACCCCGTGGCCTATCCGAAAGTCACCCGAGCCCTCGGGGCTCCAAACAAATCATGCACGCAAGTTTAAAAATATTATACAGACTTGCTCATGCGATAAAATCATGAAATGACATGTAAATCTATGAATTAAACCTCAAAACTCATCGTTTTCAACAAAAACTCTTGAAGTTCATAATTTCTCAACCGGATGTCCGAATCACGTCAAACAAACTCCGTTTTTCACCAAATTTCACAGTTAACCTCTAAATATCATAACAAAGTTGTATCGCGCTCCAAAACCAAAATACAGACCTGATACCAATGATTTTTAGTATTATTTCATTTCTTTAATTCAGGAACATTTCAGCAAAACAATTTCTTTCAAAAATTGATTTCTAAGGCTTGGGACCTCGGAATCATTTCCGGGCAAACGCACGAGTCCCATATTTTACTGCGAACCTCTCGAGATCGTCAGAACACGTAACCGGGTCCGTTTAAATCACTATTTCTCATATTTTCACATAAAAGCTTTCTGGTTTCATGCCCGGACGGCGCACGCTAATCGAGGTATTTTATTTTAGTCTTTTTATGGTTATTTTGCATGTAATGGAGTCTAATTTTATAAAATGACCCTTTGGGTCATCACAATATTACTCATAAACCTCATCAGTTATCATTTCACAATGAAACCAACCAGAATTTAAAGATTTTGTAGAACACTATCAACCATCTCAACCTTTCATATATGACAATGATTCCAGGATTTCAACTCATACTTTCGAATTTCCTACGACAATGCTTAACAACAAGTTGGTGAAAACAAGTAGACATGGAGACATAGAACTCATGCAAACAACCAAATCACGAACCAAATAATTGGGGATAGGGTAGGGATCATCTAAACAGGTAATTTGGTGGTGCATAGATACTCGTCACCTCACCTATACACCACACACATGCAGTTCACATAGCATTTAGGTTGGGTATTCATATTCCCTCAAGTCAAGGTTAAACCAAGCACTTACCTTAATTCAGCAGGCCAGTTACTGCTCAATCACAGCTTTTCCTTTAGAACTTGCCTTCAATTCACTCGTATCTAATCATAATTGAGTTTAATATCATTAATTATTTTAAAAGTAATTAACTTTATTGAAAAATCATGGGTTGCCTAAGTTTTCCAAAAAATCCTAATTATACCATGAACATTTCTAGATTCTAGGTTAAAATCTTGTAAAAACTAGTTAAGGATTGAAAGAATGAGTTAGAAATCACTTACCAATGATTTGGGGAAGAAAAATATTTTGGAAAATCATCTCTTTTGTTCTAGGGTTTTATTATTTTTAAAAAGTGGTAAAATAATTAAAAGTCCCGTATTTATATGCGCACCTGGTCCCTGCCCACCGCTGTTAACGGAAAACTGGGCGCAGCAGCGGAACCTGGTCCGATGTAGCAGAATTTTAAATGTTGCCACGCCTTCAGGTTCAGAGAGCTAAACCTGCAACATAAACCTTTGAAATTCCAGTTATTTTTCTAAGTGTCAAAACACTCTGTGGCCTACTAGAAACTCACCCGAGCCCTCGGGGCTCCAAACCAAACATGCACGCAAGTCTAAAAACATCATACGGACTTGCTCGTGCAATCATAGCATTGAAATAACATCAAAATTTACAAATTCAACCCCAAAAAACAAGAATTTTCCTCAAGAACACTAAATTTCACTATTTCTCATTCGGACATCCAAATCACGTCAAATCAATTCTGATTCTCATCAAATTTCACAAGTACAACTTTCACATTATAAACAACTTGTACCGGGCTCCGGAACCAAAATACGGACCCGATACCAATGAGTTCCAACAATAATCATTTCTTTATTTCTTTTAAAATTTCAGTATAACAATTTTCTTCAAAAATTGTTTTATAAGGCTAGGGACCTCATAATTTGATTCCGGGGATACGCCCAAGTCCCATATTTCACTGCGGACCTCCCGGGATTGTTGGAACACAGATCCGGGTCTATTCACTCAGAATGTTGACCAAAGTCAACTAAAACAAAATTTAACTCTAAAAGTTTACTGTTTTCTCATATTTTCACTTAAAAGCTTTCCGATTTCATGCCCGGACTGCGCACACTATTCGAGGTAATTAAAAATTAATCATTTTAAGGCTTATAAGCCTAGAATAAAATTTTAATTCATAAAATGACCCTTGGATCATCACAATCTCCACCTCTAAAACAAATGTTCATCCTCGAACGGACATAGAAAATTCCCTGAATTGGAAACCAAGTGGGGATATCTACTCTGCATGTCCGACTCGGACTCCCAAGTAGCTGCCGCAACGGGCTGACCTTTCCACTGCACTTGAACTGAAGGATAGCTCTTTGATCTCAATTGACGAACCTTCCGGTCTAGAATGGCTACCGACTCCTCCTCGTAAGTCAAATCTTTGTCCAAATGGACAGAGATGAAATCTAACACATGGGACGGGTCACCATGATATTTTCGGAGACTAGATACATGGAATACCGTATGAAGTGAGGATAACCGTGGAGGCAACGCAAGTCTATAAGCTACCTCCCCCACTCTATCAAAAATCTCAAACGGCCCGATATACCTAGGGCTCAACTTGCCCTTCTTCCCAAATCTCATAACACCCTTGATGGGCGACACTCAAAGCAATACTCCCTCTCTAACCATGAATGACACATCACGAACCTTACGATCGGCATAACTCTTTTTCCTGGACTGAGCTGCATGAAGTCGATCGTGAATAATCTTGACCTTATCTAAGGCCTCTTGAACTAAGTCTGTACCCAATAACCGAGCTTCTCCCGGCTTAAACCATCCAACTGGTGATCTACACCGTCTACCATATAATGCCTCATAGTGAGCCATCTGAATGCTCGACTGATAACTATTATTATAAGCAAACTCCGCTAATGGCAAGAACTGATCCCAAGAACCTCCAAAGTCAATAACACAAGTGCGGAGCCTATCCTCCAAAATTTGAATAGTACGCTCGGACATCCCGTCAGTTTGAGGATGAAATGTTGTGCTCAACTCAACTCAGGTACCCAACTCATGCTGAACTTCCCTCCAAAAGTTCGAGGTAAACTGCGTACCTTGGTCCGAAATGATAGACACGGGCACACCGTGAAGGCGAACAGTCTCTCGAATATATATCTTTGCCAACCGCTCCGAAGTATAAGTACTTGCCACAGGAATAAAATGTGATGATTTAGTCAGCCTATCCACAATAACCCAAACCGCGTCGAACTTCCTCTGAGTACGTGGGAGTCCAACAACGAAGTCCATAGTGATACGCTCCCACTTCCACTCAGGAATCTCTATCTGCTGAAGTAAACAACGAGCCACATAAGCAACAATATCCTTGTTCATCCTTCTCCACCAATAATGTTGTTTCAAATCCTGATACATTTTGGCTGCACCAGGGCGAATAGAATACATAGAACTGTGAGCCTCCTCAAGGATCAACTCACGAAGACCATTAACATTAGGCACACAAATACGACCCTGCATCCTCAAAACACCATCTTAACAAACTATAACCATCTTGGCACCACTGTGCCGAATTGTGTCCTTAAGAACCATCAAATGCGGGTCATCATCCTGCCGCTCTATGATACGCTCAATTAAAGAAGACCAAGCGACTGTACAAGCTAGAACACTGCCGGGTGAAATATCCAACCTCACAAACTGATTAGCCAAAGTCTGAATATCTGAAGCCAATGGTCTCTCACCGACTGGAATAAATACAAGGCTGACCATACTCACCGACTTCCTACTCAATGCATCAGCCAACATATTGGCCTTCCCTGGATGATATAATATAGTGACATCATAATCCTTCAACAGTTCTAACCATCTCCTCTGTCTCAAATTTAGATCATTTTGCTTGAACAAGTACTGGAGACTGCGATGGTCTGTAAAAACGTCACACTGCACACCATAAAGGTAGTGTCGCCAAATCTTTAGTGCGCGAACAATAGCTGCCAATTCTAAGTCATGAACAAGATAATTCTTCTCATGGAATTTCAACTGACGAGACGCATATGCAATCACCCTGCCATCCTGCATCAATACTGCTCCAAGTCCAACTCGGGAAGCATCACAATAAACTGTGAAGGAACCTGAACCTGATGGTAACACCAACACCGATGCTAAAATCAAGGTTGTCTTGAGCTTTTGAAATCTCACCTCGAACTCGTCTGACCATTTAAATAGGGCACCTTTCCGAGTCAATTTAGTCATTGGGGCTGATATGGATGAAAACCCCTCCACAAAACGACGGTAGTAGCCCATCAATCCTAAGAAGCTCCTGATTTCTGTGGCTGTACTGGGTCTAGGCCAGTTCTTGACTGCCTCTATCTTCTTAGGATCTAATTGAATACCCTCTGCTGATACGATATGACCCAAGAAAGCTATTGAATCTAACCAGAACTCTCATTTTGAAAATTTTGCATACAACTGATTATCCCTCAAAGTATGGAGCGCTATACGGAGGTGTTGTTCATGCTCTTCCCGACTGTGGGAGTATATAAGAATGTCATCAATGACCACGATCACAAAGAATCCAGGTGAGGCTTGAAAACCCGATTCATCAAGTCCATAAAGGCTGCTGGAGCATTAGTTAAACCAAAGGACATCACTAGAAATTCATAGTGCTCATACCTTGTCCGAAAGGCCGTCTTAGGAACATCGGATGCCCTAATCTTCAACTGATGATAACTAGATCTTAGATCAATATTCAAAAACACACTGGCACCCCGAAGTTGATCAAATAAATCATCAATCCTCGGCAACGGATATTTATTCTTGATTGTAACTTTATTTAACTGCCGGTAATCTATACACATTCTCATCGAACCTTCCTTTTTCTTCACAAACAAGATTGGTGCACCCCAAGGCGAGACACTGGGTTTAATAAAACCCTTATCAAGCAAGTCTTCCAACTGCTCCTTCAATTCTTTCAATTCTGGTGGGGCCATCCGATATAGAGGAATGGAAATGAACTGAGCGCCAGGAGCCACATCAATGCAAAAATCAATATCCGTGTCGGGTGGCATCCCCAGCAAGTGTGCAGGAAACACCTTGGGAAACTCACGAAAAATAGGCACTGATGGAAGAAACTTCAGTCTCAGAATCACGAATATGAGCTAAATAAGCCAAACACCCATTTTCAACTATGCGACGAGCCTTGGCATAAGAAATCACTTTGTTGGGAGAATGACCAGGAGTCCATTTCCATTCTGTTCGGGGAAACCCTGGCAAGGCTAAGGTAACTGTCTTGGCGTGACAGTCTAAGATGGCATAATAAGGTGACAACCAATCCATGCCCAATATAACATCAAAATCGACCATGTCAAGAAGCAAAAGATCTACACTAGTTTCAAGACCTTCAATAACTACTACGCACAAACGATACACACGATCTACCACAATAGCATCCCCCACCGGTGTAGACACATAAATAGGAATACTCAAGGAATCACGGGGCACAACAAAATACGAGGCAAAATATGATGACACATAAGAATAAGTAGACCCCGGATCAAACAAAACTGAGGCATTTCTATTGCAAACTGAAAGGATACCTGTAATGACAGCATCGGATGACTCCGCCTCGGGTCTAGCTGGAAATGCATATAATCGGGGCTTGGCTCCACCATCCTGAACTATGTCTCTAGGAGGATCTTTGATAGGCTGACCTCCACCTCTAGCGGCCTGGCCTCCACCCCTAGCTACCTGACCTTCACCTGTAACATTCTGGCCTCTATCTCTAACTACCTGACCCCTACCCCTGGCTAACTGGGCAGGTGGTGCTGGAACTATAGCATGGGAACCCTGGTATTGATGCTGATTACCCGAAAGTCTCGGACAAGCTCTTCGAACATGCCCATATTCATCACACTCAAAGCATCCCTCTTGATATGCAGACTGACCCTGACGAACTGACTGACCTCAATAATAACTCTGCATATGAGGTGCTCTAATAGGAGCTGATGGTGCACTGTAGACTGGCTGAGCAGAAGAAGGTATATAATATCCACGACCGCCTAAAGTGCTGAATGGAACGGCTTGGAAGACTAGCCTCTGCTAAATGAAATCCCGCCTCCAGATGAGGCACCACTGAAACTACCGGAATGGCGAGGTCTTTTGTCTGACCCCTGACCTCCCATCCCAAGAACCGACTCGTCTCTCCTAGCCACATTAGCTGCATCCTGAAAAGCAATTTCAGTCCCTATGTCTGTGGCCATCTGCAACCTAATGGGCTGAGCAAGGCCCTCAATAAATCGCATGACCCTCTCTCTTTCGGTGGGCAACAAAATAATAGCATGCCTAAACAAATCCACAAAGCGGTTCTCATACTGGGTCACTGTCATGCTGCCCTGCTGAAGTCGCTCGAACATACGGCGATTCTCTTCTCTAGTAGTGATAGGAAAGAACTTCTCTAAGAAGAGATGCGAAAACTGATCCCAAGTCAAGGCAGGCGACCCAGCAGGTCTAGTCAGCAAGTAATCCCTCCACCATTTCTTGGCTGAAATACCCATATTTCGTAGAACCTCATGACAACTATCCAGATATTCCTGAGGATCTTCTGAAGTAGCACCACTGAAGTGAACAGGGAAAAGCTTAATGAACTTTTCCAATCTCCACAAAGCATCTGAGAACCTAGCCGCCCTATCAACAATCAGCGCTGTAACAACTGGCTGAATTACCCTAATCGTATTAGCTGCTGGGTCTGAACTTGAGGAGTAGTGTTGGCCCATGTTACTGAATGGGATTTGAAGATTGACAAAAGGTGACAAGTTGAACCAGGTCCATCATAGCATACACATCTGAATGAAGCAGTTGGTACAAGAATCGTACAAGTCTGGGAGATATCAGTGATTGCTGAGTATCAAAGAACTAAGAGAATGTCTCCTAATACGAAAAGGTTGCAAACTAATAGAGATGACATAAGTTGATTTCAGCTAGGACAGGAATAGAGGAAGGAAGTTGAGTTATAATCAAACTCGTTTACCAAGGAAGAGTTAGATCATAATTGAATCATGGACTCAACAAACGGACTCTATAAATAATTAATGTATTACTGCTGAAAGAAGTGACGCACAAGTACTAAAGTGAATCAAGATTTGAAGCAAAAGTTCCAGAGATATTTTGCAAGCAGAATTGTTGTGCGATACAAAGGCTACAGTTCAACTAGAAGAAACAGTTCCATTGTTTGTGTATTGAGTCTAGTTGATTGTAGTAGGAGTTTTAACATTGTATCTTTTCAGCTTACTTAGAAGCAATTGTAATAGGTACAAATTGATCAAGTTAGAGTTAGCTTGAAATCTGTAGAAATTAGCTAGAGGCTAGTTGATACAAAGAGGATTAGAGTTAGTCCTAGAATTACAAAAGAGTTTATTTTGTAAGTCCGTTTTGGCTCAGAGTTTTAGTGAAGAGTTTGAGAAAATCCTACTGAGGAGTAGGTCGTGGTTTTTTCACCTTTTGAGCCAGGTGTTTTCCACGTAAAAATACCTGTGTCTTTACTATTATTGCTTTATTATTCCGCAAAAAGTAGTAAGTAGTATACTAAGAAGAACCAGGTTCTTCGTATTAGACAGCACTCGAAAATTAGGTACTGCACAATTAACTTGTAATATTGTGTAGTATTGAAGTCTAAAACATCAAGTAGTCTGATCAGGAGTGTGAGTAGCAGGAGTCTGGACTCCTCCTCCCTCCTGCGATACGGCTGCTGCCACGGGGAGTGTGCCTGTCTGGGCTACGCTTTCCATAAGGCCCAGTAATCGTACCAAAGCATCCTGAAGCACTGGGGTAGCAATAAATCCCTCTGGGACCTGAGCTGGTCTTGCTGGAATAATCTGAGCTAGAACCCTCACATTAATCTCAGTCTGGGTTGCTGTATGAGAAATGGGCCGAGTCCTACCCCCGCCTCGGCCTCTGCCCCTAGTAGGAGCTGCTGCTGCTGCTGGACCGGACTGTTGGTCAGAGGAAGAAGAAGCACGTGTTCTCGCCATCTGCGAGAGAATAGAATAGTTCGATCAATATTTGAGATATCAAGAATCGCACGATAGAGTAGAAATAAAATGAGTTTGTTCCTAACTTCATAGCCTCTGAGAGATAAGTATGGACTTCTCCATACCGATCCTTCAGACTCTACCAAGCTTGTTCGTGAATTGTGAGACCTAAGAAACCTAGAGCTCTGATACAAACTTGTCACGACCCAAATTCCCAACCCTCAGGATCGTGATGGCGCCTAACACCACACTTGATAGGCAAGCCAATGTTAGAACCTAATTAACCTTTTCATATGAATATTTACTTAAACATGAATAAACAATTTAAAAACAAATGATGAATCCAATATCTCCCAATAACTGATGTCATAAATAATATTTTGAATAATAAACGAACCACGAACTAATAATAATAACTATGAAACTACCCAGGGTATGGTGTCACAATTTCACGAACTACTATAGAATACCACAATAAATGGGCTGAAATAAATGTATTTCTATTTTTGAATGAACGAAAAACAGTATCTAAGTAAAAATAGGAGAAGACTCCAGGAAACTGCGGACGCCAATCGATCTACCTCGTGTCTCTGTGATAATGTTGCTCAACTATGCTTAAATGATCAGCTTTGCCCAGTACCTGGATCTACACAAAAGAGTGTAGAGTGTAGTATTAGTACAACCGACCCTATGTACTGAGTAAGTGTCGAGCCTAACTTCGATGAAGTAATGACGAGGCTACGGCGGGGCATTTATAACATAACCAGTGAATATTATAAAAGTAAAGCAGGAAAAATACTTCTAAGCTAAATAGAATAATAAACTAAAGCAATAAATGATATAAACTCAGCCACATTTTCCAGGTCTCATCTATAACCAATCCTCACGTAAGTTTCAAATTTCCATATTTCACTTTAAAATAACCGTAGGTGCAGAATATGAGATAAACAATAGAGTAAAATAGAAAGATTTATGTTCCTTGTGTTTAAAATCAGTATATCATAAATATCCTCCCTTATTGCTCCTTGTTGCGGCGTGCAACGCGCTCCCACCTGTCCACCCTTATTCCTCCTCCCTATATTCATATCACCCTTATTTCTCCTGTTGCGGCGTGCAATCCGATCCCACCTGTCCACCCTTATCTCTCCTTGTTGCGGCGTGCAACCCGCTCCCACCAGACAATTTCATAACTTTATTCGTAAAAGATTTCACAATTCAAGCCACTGCCTTTCATAATAAAACAAATTCTCAAAAAGTGTAATCAGAAAGTCTTATTACTCATAAACCTCATCAATTATCATTTCACAATGAAACCAACCAGAATTTATAGATTTTGTAGAACACTGTCAACCATCTCAACCTTTCATATATCACAATGATTCCAGGATTTCAACTCATACTTTCGAATTTACTAAGACAATGCTTAACAACAAGTTGGTGAAAACAAGTAGACATGGAGACATAGAATTCATGCAAACAGCCAAATCAGGAACCAAATAATTGGGGATAGGGAAGGGATCACGCTAAACAAGTAATTATGTGGTGCATAGATACTCGTCACTTCACCTATACACCACACACATGAAGTATACATAGAATTTAGGTTGTGGATTCCTATTCCCTCAAGTCAAGGTCAAACCAAGCACTAACCTCAATTCAGCAGGCCTCTTACTGCTCAATCACAGCTTTTCCTTTAGAACTTGCCTTCAATTCACTCGTATCTAATCATAATTGACTTTAATATCACTAATTATTGTTAAAGGAATTAAATTTATTAAAAAATCATGGGTTCCCTAATTTTCCCAAAAATCCCTAATACTACCATGAAAATTTCTAGATTCTAGGTTAAAATCTTGTAAAACGTAGTTAAGGATTGAAAGAGATGAGTTAAAAATTACTTACCAATGATTTGGGGAAGAAAATTATTTTGGAAAAATGCCTCTTTTGTTCTCGGGTTTTATTATTTTTGAACAGTGATAAAATAATTAAAAGTCCCGTATTTATATGCACACCTGGTCCCTGCCTGCCGCTGTCAGTGAAACACTGGGCGCTGCAGCGAAACCTAGTTCCTGCCCACCGCTGTCAGTGGAATAATGGGCGCTGCAGCGGAACCTGGTCCGCTGTAGCGGAATTTTAAATGATGCCACGCCTTCAGGTTCAGAGAGCTGAACCTGCAACCTCAACCTTTGAAATTCCAGTTATTTTTCTAAGTGTCAAAACACTCCATGGCCTACTCGAAACTCACCCGAGCCCTCGGGGCTCCAAACCAAACATGCACGCAAGTCTAAAAACATCATACGGCCTTGCTTGTGCGATCAAATCATTGAAATAACATCAAACTTTACAAATTCAACCCCAAAAATCAAGATTTTTCCTCAAGAACACTCAAATTTCACTATTTTTCATCCAGACGTCCAAATCACGTCAAATCAATTATGATTATCATTAAATTTCACAAGTACGACTTTCACATTATAACAAACGTGTACCAGACATCGGAACCAAAATACGGACCCGATACCAATGAGTTCCAACAATAATCGTTTCTTTATTTCTTTTAAAATTTCAGTATAATAATTTTCTTCAAAAATTATTTTATAAGGCTAGGGACCTCAGAATTCAATTTCGGGCATATGCCCAAGTCCCATATTTTACTGCGGACCTCCTGGGATTGTCGGAACACAGATCCTGGTCCGTTCACTCAAGATGTTGACCAAAGTCAACTAAAACCAAATTTATCTCTAAAATTTTACTGTTTTCTCATATTTTCACTTAAAAGCTTTCCGGTTTCACGCCCGGACTACGCACATAATTCGAGGTAATTAAAAATTAATCACTTTAAGTCTTATAAGCCTGAAATAAAGTCTTAATTCATAAAATGACCCCTTGGGTCATCACAATATAGGTATTGCAGAAATATAGACATGATGGAAATTCCCTTCAGACCATGAGAGTGGATGATGAGTATGGTGTTCTTAGTACGTGACGTCTTGCGCCATGAAGAATATGATGAGGGATTCACGGGTCATGAAATGGTGTCCTCGGGCCATGAGGATGGTGCCTCTAGACTATGATACCTTTGAATAATGATATGCAGTTTCGAGAGATCCTCAAGCCATGGTATGATGTCTTCGGGCTATGAGGATAATGCCTTGAGACATTGACGCCTTCAGAAAATGTGACGATGTTCAGCCCATGAAATTCAAAGACGCAGCCATATCAATCATTTGATAGAGTGAAGGAGTGATGCTTACTCATATGCGATAGAAAAACAAGGCATCGCTTAACCTTGTATGTGATGAGGCCAGTGCTTAGCCCTATGTAGAGGAAGGCAGCATTTAGCCTTATGTAATAATGGAGGCAGTTCTTAGACTAATGTAAATGTGACAGAGACAATGCTTAGTCTCATGCAAAGGAAGGCAATGCTTAGACTTACGCGATAATGGAGGCAATGCTTAGCCTCATGTAATAAAATTAAGACAATGCTTATTCTCATGCTAGGAAATACAACGTTTAGCCTTATGCAGTAATGGGGGCAATGACTAGCCTCATGCAATGTAATGGAGATAGTTTTTAGTCTCCTGCAAGGGAAGGTAGCTAGTACAATTTGCTTCTAAGAAAGCTGAAAGGTACAACTCAAAACGCCTACTACACTTTGAACTAGAAATAAAATAAAGACACATAAAACTCTTTATGGAACTGGTTCTTCAATCTGGTTGGTGTAGCTTCAAGATCACACTCTTGAATCTCACAAGAATTGCTCACAAAATATCTTGCTATTTTGCTTTTAATTCGTGCTTTCACTTATGTATGTGTGTGTCACCTGTAAAAGAGAACAGAACTGATATTTATAGAGTTAGTAAAATAAGGATTAACCATAGTTCTAATGCATTACTCTTCCTTGGTGGAAGAGTTCTAGTCAATTTGAACTTCTAACTATTCCCTTATCTTGGATAGAGTTCTCTTCAAATAATTCTCCTTATCAAATATGCAACCTTTCGTTCAGGGATTATCATAAATAACAACTTATACTTTATCTCTTCCACTTACATTCCTTTTACTTGATTTTGTCTGTCACCTGTGTACATTGTCCATGGACCTGGTTCATGCATGTGTTCCTTTGTCAATCATCAAAACCAAAATCGCTCAGGTTAACATTTTGCGTTCGCGAGTGAGGGATTGAGTTCAGGTAGGCTTCGCTGGAGTGGTCATCACGTTCAGGAGAGGTACTTCGTGTTCGCGAAGTAGTGTCAGCTGGGAAGAGTTTTGCCTTCGCGATCACGAGAGATGTGTCACGATCACGATCCATATCACTAGGTAAAATATTTAAGTTATAATTTCGGAACTTATACCCACTTTTACCTATTTTGAGACCTAGACTTCGAGAATGCAATATTTTGAAGAGGAATTTCACTACATTATTGAATTTAAGCAATTTTCACTTGAATTTGATGACTTTATATTTTAATTCCCATTTATTTGTACACCTAAAATATTTTGGTTTTTAAAGGAGATTTGAGATTTATGTTTACAACTCAAGACAGTGTATTTTGGAGATTTGGAGGTCGATTCAGTTTTGGCATCAAATCATATATTTGGACTCGTGGGATTATGGGTAATTGGGATCTATCCCTTGGCTCAGGTTTTGATCGTGTGGGGTCGGTTTGACTTTGGTTTACCTTTTAGGATTTTGATTAAAGATTCAACATTTATTGTTAGGAATCGATTTCTATGACTTTATTTGACGCTATTGGCTTGTATTTGATTAGATTTGACTCGTTCGGACATTGACTTAATAGGAAGGCTATTTTTGAAGGTTGAAGGCTACTGGGTGGAGGTTAGTCTCTTGGCTAACCTTGTTAAGAGATTGTGTTTAAGGTATTGGGGTGGTTTATATATGGGGTGGCGAGCGTATATGCACTTACAAAGTTTATATTATGACTAGGGTAGAGTTGGGATATTATGCTTTTTTTTTTATTATGTGCTCATTTAATTCTTGATTGTATGGCTTATAAGACTGCATTCTCTCTCTTATTCATGTCAAAGATCATGCCTATATTTATGATTACTTATGAAGGGATGGAAACTTATCCTTGGTATGTTAGATTGCTTGAATCATCCGTAGTCATATAGAAATTATATGACCACGTATTCATATGATTTTTATTAAGTTTTTGTACATCTTTTATCTGTAATTCTTCAACATATGTATACATTTTGATTATCAATACTTGGTTTGGATTGAGAATTTTGGCAAAGAAAGTAAGACGTGCGGATGAAATACAATTACGCCACACAACACATGATGATCAGATATTTGATTGTGAGTGAGATATTAAGCTCCTCTTTGCGCTCGAAATTGGATCCACTGCTCCGTAGTTAGTTGATCACCCATGTTTTGGGCCCTATATGCGTGGGATACATGAATTATGTACCGGGTCGATACATAAATTTTATATCGGGTTATGGTGATAAATGAATTGTGTATCATGATACATGGATCTAGTACTAGTTTGAGCATGCATAGATATCTTTGACATATTCAGAAGTATTCATTTAGCTGCTAATTATTGCATGATATCTCTATATGCTAGTTGGGCCTAGACTCCGTTGTTTGAATATGCTATTTTTTAATATTGTATCTGAGCAGCGTTATGATTATTTCTGGTACTGCAAAAGTATGCTTTATACTCTTTAACTGTTGATATCTTTGGTACTTATTATTCATGGGATTATTTACTGTTCTGTTCTAGCTTTATTATTATATTTGTGTTGTAAGTATTCAGATCCATCTAGCCTCGTCACTATTTATTCGAGGTTAGACTTGATACTTTCTGGCATCGATTGTGGTGTACTCATACTACGCTTTTGCACATCTTTTGTGCAGTTCTTCAGATTGGTGCTAGCGGAGCCTCTCGTTGAGCTTAGGCAGTAGCATGGAGACTCATGGTGAGTTGCACTCCATGGATTCATTTCATAATGCCTGAGTCCCTGTTTCATTACTATTTCCTGTCTATTTGTATTTCAGACACTTTTGTTATGTATATAGACTTGTCCTATTTCCATAGTTACTCATGTATTTATGCCACCTAGTCTTGGGGGTTGTACAGTACTGGTCGTGTTTAGGCCATGTTATGACTGTATCAGATATTTTGTTGCTTTTAAAGTTTTTCTGTCTTTATTTATAGTATGACTCTGATAATTAAAAAATATATATTTTATTTTGTGAATTGTGAGTTGGCTAGTTCGGTTAGGGCGCCATCAAGGCTTTAAGGTGGGATTTTAGGTCGAAATAACCTTCTTCTTCATTCAAACCATCATCTTCAAGACCCACTTCTATGGTTCATATAATACACCATTGCAACTTCGAATAAACTTCATAAACATGTTACCCATACTTCAGTATATCAAATATATGAAGCTCAACTAAAGAAATTACCTCTTGGAGGAAGAATCTCATTTTTCTCTTTTTGGTGTTCTTGAAAATTCAACTCATTTTCTCTGAACCGTAATAATATTAGTACTAATATTAAATATGTTATATAATCATTTTTGTACCAAGGAAACTTATCTTGAAGTTTATCCATGGTTAAAGAGCTCCTTCTTCCCTCTAGGATTTAATTCCCAAACTCTCAACTCAACTCTTTCTCTCTCTAAACACAACATTTCAGCATTTCTTTAAATAAAAAAGAAAAAGATCTGATGGATATAGTTACGCGAAGGATAGGCATATCTACATAAGGTAAATCCGTTCCTCACTAAAGCTACTGATTTAGCTGCGCATATTGCGTAGCTTTCCTACGTAACCACGCAATTGGGAAGCTGCTCTATCCTCTTCGGTAAAAAACTCATAACTTGTCTTAAAGAATGTTCAAGTGATGGACAGTTTGACGCATTAAAAATTAGACACATAACCTTTCATTTAACGGTCATTCACTATATAACTCTTTGTATCTTTTAAGTTGTGCTCGTTCCAAATTAGGTCTTTTGTAAATTCATTTGTATCTTTAGCTCATAATACAGTTTTCCAACTTGACTTCTTAGCCTTGGGCTCTTCCAAGACCATAAATACCCCTCATACACATATTATCAATGTTCAAGTAATATTTTTTATATCACCACCCCTCATTCATACGCAAATTAATATAATAGCACACGTCGATCTTCCTAATGCCTTTAAACGCTTCAAAAAAAAATTGGGTGTTACAGAGCGATGACAGCATGGAACAACATGAGATATTACCAATTCTAGAGAAACATTTCCCCACTTATATTGTACGAAAGTTAGAAATAAAGCTTTATAGGAGCTTGCAGATATTAGTCTGATAATTTGTAATTAGCTACTAAGAGATCTAGTTTAAATAGAACTCTTTCTAAAAAGTGGTTGTGTAGATTAGGTGCTCTTCAAAAAACTTGTATTTGTGTGTGAAATTTGCAATTTCTATTAAATGAATTAAAAGGCTTCACCTTTAAAAAAAATTATGAATTGTCTTACATAGTTACTTTATAGCTTGGAATTATATTAAATAAATTACAAGTCTATAAGGATTTTCTTTCTCTTTTTCGATTTAGACACAAAGCTCCTTAGTAAAAAGTGCTTTTTCAAACTTTTTGTTTTCCCTCCCATTCTTTCTATTCTATCTATTTCTCATTCACACCTTTAACTCAAACCCAACAGATACCCAGAAAACGAAGATGCATTGTCCCTTAATATGTTTGCCTCTACTTGTTATATCAACAAATTCTTGTAACGATTAAACTATTCTCAACTGTGCAATTGCATACTTAATCAAAATTCACCTTGTTTTTATTTGCATATGTAATATAGATGATCAAATAATTATTCCTCAAGCTACTATCAATCAACATATAAGGTCTAATCCTAACGAAATATATTTCTGGATGGCTCACTCTTACATATACTCTGCATTAATATGCTACATGACAATTGGATGCTGGAGTACTAATGGCAGAAACCAATTAATAAGGAGTATCATTCGACTCTGTTTTTGCAACAAAAGAAAAAGTTTGTTATATATTGTTTGTGAATAATAGTTTTCCTAAAGAATAATATGTATGTGCATGTCGATATATACTGATTGAAAAAAATTAATACAAAGTAAATATTAATTTACAGTAAGTAAAGCGTTAATACCACAGTATTTTCAAACCTAAACCTACTTACAAGGGAAAACCATAATAAGCCGATGGTGCTGACACAGTATCATGCGTACGTTATTAGATTCATGGTCAACTTTGTGTAGTTTGTCTTATTTGGCCATGTGTTCAGTGGTTAGATTTTGCTTTGTAAAGAGCCAAAGAATGAGATTACGCAGAGATTAGATTCTGTATCAGGTCTTCTTGAATGCATAGCGTCCCAGAAGGAGCTAATTAAGAATTTTATTAGCTTTTGACCATAGTAGGAAAAACCAAGACACCTACTTAGAATAGCAGTAGCATTTTGAAGAATTTAAATACAAAAGTGAATGTGGTAAATAATCAAATTAAAATAGGAGAAAATAACTACTCCCGACTAGTTTACTTTTAGCACGCTCATTAAGAAAATACTAAATTCTATACAATAATACCTATTATGACTAAACTACCCCTAATTAACTATTTAATGTGAGGAGTAAGAAAACTTTTTAGGAATATGTACATAAGGGTTATTTTGTAAAAACAAATTGAATTCTTTCTTGATTATATAAATGAACACTTATTTTGAACCAAAATGAAAAAGTAAACTGGTCATTTATTGTGAAGAGGAGAGAGTAATTAAGTTGTTAGTTAGGCATTTTGCATATAATTTTGTATAAAATATTGTATATGCTATTAGCATAAATAAATATAGACTGGAGAAGCAAGTAAACTTAGAGAGTGTGATAGCTTGAGTTGGAATAGTATGCACGGTTAAAGTCTATAATAACATTATAGTCTTCCGTATTAAAGTAAATGAGCAATTTTCATTATAATAACAATATATAAGGTCAGAAAATTATTTTTATCACATTAAAATAACTGAATTTTATCCACTATATATATAATACTAAAGTCACCCTATGGATATTATTAGTATGCTGGTAAAGTTTTGTGATTTTATTGTTATACTAGATAAAGTTGAGTTAACGAATAATGATGTTATAACTTTACTATTATGGTGGTGAAGTTTAGTTACATTAATGAGAGAAGAAATAATTTTATGTCTCTTGGCCGGTAATTTTGTTCCTATATATGAAATAGCCCGTCCTTATAGTAATTAGTAATCGAAGAGAAATTCCACGCAAGCTACTATATATAGTAGTTTAGCAAGAATCGGAACACTATTTGTATTAAATAATACAAATATGAGAAGAAAGCGAAAAAGACTCAAAAATAGAAGAAGAATAAAAATATTGGGAGAGCTGGGGGAGAAAGAAAACGAGAAAAAAAGATGATATTAAAACGACTCCACTGGGCCTCTGGGGATTGAAACTAGAACCGATTTTTTTTTTATTTTTTTTTTTAAAACAAGAAGGAATTATCAATCAACTAAGCCTCAGTTCCAAAGTAATTAGAATCAGCTATAAGATGCTTGTTATGACTTGCTAGTTTAGGCTAATTTATTGAATGTTTCCTTTTTATTATGCTTCATTTGTTCTTCTTTAATTAAGTTCAAAACCTACGTACCAAAAATGTTGCGTTCAATGACTTGATACAAGAAATATGGTGATCCCTCAGATCATGGTATTGATTAAATTTAAACTATAACATTATCATTCATCCATCATAATATACAGTTATATATAGGGGGAAATTGCTACACCTTTCCAGTGAGCCAAACTGTAATTAAAGCAAAATAAAAGTAAGAGTTTAAGTTACTTTTACTAATTATTTGATGGATGAAGTCAGAATCTCCACTGCTTATATATGTAGCTAAGGCACAAGTGGTGCAAGTTCCTTCAATTGCCCGACGACCTGCCTCATTCTTGGCCTGGCAGAAAGGGATTCTGTAGTACACATTAGAGCCAAATGCAACATATCCACAAGTTTCTCCTCCGGACCTGCCTCCCATAAACTGGTATAGAATATGTCCTGTATCTTGTTATCGCGCAGTAACATGTTTGCCCATGAAACAATGTTGAATCCATTCTCGTGCACAGAGAACGAAGGATCTAGAGCTCGCTTGTCAGACAGCAACTCGAGCAGCACGACACCGTAGCTGTAAACATCGGCCTTGTCTGACACGCGACATGTTAGAGCATATTCTGGTGCTACATACCCGAAAGTTCCTGCTACATTTGTGGTTGTGCAGGTTTCTGGTCCCATGATCCTTGACAATCCAAAATCCGACAAACAAGCGTTCATCTCATCGTCCAACAATATATTACTTGGCTTGACATCACGGTGGACAATGCGCGGGACACATTGATCATGTAAATAAGCAATTCCAAGGGAAATGTCTAGAGCAATCTTGTGTAGCACTTTAAAATTGAACACTCTACTGGCTCTATCCCGTATAAATTTCTCTAAATTACCTCCTGGGATATAATTATATATCAGGAACATATCTGCCTCACTTGCGAAATAGCCAATCAGTGTTATTAGATTGGGATGACTTATGCTTTTAAGGCTATTAATCTCAGCCTCGAACTGGCGAACTCCTTGACATCTTTCGACCAATAGCCTCTTCACTGCCACCACAAGACCAGAGGAAACTTCAGCTTTGTATGTGGAACCAAAACCACCATTTCCAATGCAATTGCTCCAGCTAAAGTGTCTGGTAGCGTGGACGATGTTATCATATGTCAAACGTACTCCAATGTCATTGAAAACTGTAACATCGCTTCTTTCAGGTGATTCAGAGGCCTCAACTTTAGGACTTGCTATCCGCTTTGTTATGAGCATACAGAAGGTAACAAGGATAGCAAGTACGGAAACAATGACAGTTGCAGATACTACAGCAGCAATTTCAATAGAAGAAAGTCCTCCCATTCCATTTTTAGACTTAGGCCCTGGTGGAGGAGCTGCATAACTTTGTGACTCATTGGGTTGTTTGCCCATTGGTGGTGCTGAAAAAACAGCGAGTTTTGGCTCGGATGAAAGAAAAGGATTTCCAATGAAGCTACACGGCTTTATCACCTCCTCCGATGGCAACACTCCAGATAAATTATTGAATGAGAAGCTGCATGCATGAAGAGATGCCATATTTTCCAAACCTGAAGGAATCTGTCCAGTAAATGTATTGTTGTTGAGCAATAGAACAGTTAAATTTACCAGGTGCGTGAGACCTTCTGGAATGTCGCCAGAGAATGAGTTTGATGAGAAGTCCAAAACTTCAAGAGAATGCATCTGAGGAAAGAAAGGAGGGATGCTGCCACTTAGCTGGTTATTAGCCAAGCTTAGAAAAGTGAGATTCTTCATGTCATAGAGATCAGCCGGAATTTGACCGTGCAACTTGTTCCAGCTCAAGTCAAGTACAATGAGGGACTTGCAATGACCAAGGTGCTTGGGCAAGGACCCAGAGATATTGTTTCGGGACACATCAAAAGATTTGAGAGACCTGCATGCTGAACAAATGTAAGCAGGAACTTGCCCAGAGATCTCATTGCTGCTTACATTAACCGTCATTCCACCTAATCCATCACAGTCTCCAAATAAGCTTCCATTCAATGATCCAGTAAGCTTGTTTCCACCAGCAAGAAACGCATAGTCAATGCGCTTTCTTAAGCTTTCATGGGCCATTGGAAGTAAAGGGATTCCACCGGTGAAGCTGTTTCCACCAAAATTATGAATGACTGGAAAACCGGTAGTAGGGAAAGGCAAAGGGCTCTCTGAAAAAGTTTTATATGTTAAGAATGAAAGGTAGGCAAAAGCCGGATTGAAAGTTTGGATAAGCTTCTTTCCAGATGAGGGATCACGGGGACAAACACTTGTGTTATACTGGGGAATTGGTCCTGACATGAGGTTCTTACTGATATCGAAAAGAGTCATGCAAGGAACAGGAAGCTTTTTATCAAGATTTCCGGAGAGCCTATTTGAGCTAATGTTAAGGAAAAACAGACCATGGCAACCAAGAAATGAACCAGAAATTTTGCCCATGAAAAAGTTATGAGCTAAATTCACCACCTTTAGGCTGTCACAATTGGCCCAATCATTGGGAAAGTGTCCTCTGAGATTTGCTCCTGGAGCCCAAAGTACTTCCAAATTTGGCAGCATAGTAATCTCTGAAGGAATGGAGCCCTCAAAGAAGTTTAGCTCACCTAATGCATCATCAAATGGCAGCTCCCTATGAAGATTGAAGAGATTTGAGAGAACGAGAATCGACAAATTAAGGCAATTTCCAAGCTGAGGTGGAATAGAACCGTAAAGGCTGTTTCGCGAAACATCCAGAACTTCAAGCCTTTGAAGCCTACCTAGCTCAGAAGGGATAACACCAGAAAATGCATTTGAAGTCAACAATATTGTCCTCAACTGGCTACATTTCCCCAATACACGCGGAATCTCCCCTTGTAGGAAATTAAATGACAAATCTAAATATTCAAGATTCTTGCATTTAATCCCCAAGTGAAGCAGAACATGCCCAATTAATCGATTAAAAGACAAATTAAGCACCCTTAACTTTTCGAAACCACCTATAAACCCTGGAATGACATCATTTATTCTGTTTCCCGCTAAATTCAATACACTCAAAAACCTACATTTTGCTAGAGAAGTTGGAAACTCCCCTACAATTCTGTTAAACCCCAGGTTAAGAACTCTTAGTTTTTTCAAGGCAGCAAAATTATAGGTCGAAAAATTTCCCTGAATGAAATTCCCTTCTAAATCAAGTACTTGAAGACTCTCTAATTCCCATATCTGAAGTGGAATTTCACCAGTAAGATCATGGAATGGAAGAGAAAGAACCCTAAGATCTTTGAGGTATCCAATAACAGGAGACAAATTCCCAACAAGTTTAGCATTCATATGAAAGCAACTGTTTCTTCTAATGCCAAAGCCATGCAAAGCTAACTCAGGATTACTAGTACAAGAAGCAGCATAATTAATATTATTACCTCTTATTCTCAATTCTGAAACCCTGGAATTTGAGTTGCATGACACTCCATACCAAGAACAGTAGCTACAATTGTCTGCTTTCCAGCTGGATAAAATGCCAGAGGAATCACCAAGTGATTTCTTCAATTCCAACAAAGCCATTTTCTCATAAACCACCTCTTCAGAAGCTGAAAAGGAAAAGCAAGAGATAACAAATGCCATTATCAAGAACAAATTCATGCTTCTTGAAAACAACTGCATTTTGTCACTTTTCATTGCCAAAAAGGAAGTCAGTTTTCAAATTCAGATTCAAATAACCAATTCTTAGTGCTTTATTAAAAGCAAAAAAAAAAATGATTCTTGAATTTGAAAAATGGCGAAAGGATGAACGATGAAAGCAAAAGAAGAAATGAAGAAAATTATCTTTCTTCACTTCAAAATCAAACCAAAAAAAAAAAAAAAGGAAAAAAGAGATTGTCTGTTTATGCAACTAAGAAAATATAAGAAGAAAGACTAAGAAGTAGTCTTCTTCTACTACGGAGTTGTGTGACTAATTTCTCAAGGGAGCTGCTACAGTGAGCTTGTTTTATTGAACATATTAGTTATTCAAACAACATGTGTTATTTATACTGGAGTAGGATCTTCAGTGGGTCCCCAGGTGGACTTAGATGGCTCTGTAGGTCCCACTTTCGCTCTCTTGATTTTTTTAAAAAAAAAAATATATCAAGTTCACACACAGAAAAAAGGAAAAAAGAAAAAGGAGAAACTAATTCGAAATTATTTGAGCGGCTCGCCAAGTGGCAAAATCTATAAGTCCCACGTGGAATAACAATTGATACGACCAACGATTGCATGCTTTTTAAGTATAGTATCTCCACATACAACGTTGTCGTTTAACCATATTTTCGAAAAATATAATTACAAAAATAGGCTTTGCTGTTTTTTAGAGTCGAAATTTTTAGGAAAAATGCAACAAAAGGAATATTCTCCAAATATGCTACTGAGAAACTAACTAGTAGTAGATTATTTGAGATAAAAATGGTCAGAATTATTTAGTGTGATAGTTATCTGCTCATTAAAAAAGTAACGATTTTTATAAATGGGATGAGATTGCCAACCTCACACCTTTAAAAAAAAAGATTAAGAGATGTTGTCATAATAAATTCTCGTAATCTAGTTCAAAACTGTAACTAGATAGTGTGGTTAATATTTGCAACCAAATCTAGCAAAGAGGAAAACTTAATTAAGTGCTAACCACTCCTCACGTTTTATTGCACGAGTGGGAAAAAAACAAAATATTTGTTTCTGTCATTTTATGACAATGCACAATTGACATAGAGTTTAAGATTATGACTAAAAAATTGTCAAAACGAATCCTTGTCATTTCATTGGAGAGCAAAACGATAACTAAATCATTTGGTATAGATACTTCAAAATTATGACGAAATCATGTGTTGTAATACTTGTTACTTACTCTCAGAAGATAAAATCTTTTTATAATGTTATTCATTTCTTACGTTTATCACGAGGAAGAACCAAATATTTTTGGGTGTGTTATTTGTACAAACCGAATCAAAAAATCGTATCAAATTGAAAAGTTAAATCAAAACGGTTAAAAATTCTGACTTAATTTAGTTTGATTTGGTTTGAAAATGAGTAAAAAACTCAGAACCAACCCGACATATAAATATATAATTTTTATATATATTTTAAAGATTTTATAAAAAAAATTCTTTAAAAATATCAGAAATATTTGAGATTCTCTTGCAAGATATAAATTTTAATAGAATATGAAGTGCTCCATATTTATTAATCTTAAATAATGGGTTGTATGATCACTTTCTTATCAAGTGTTACTGAAATGCGTCTATCTCTTTGTTCTTCCGTATTCATATCATATGTTAAGCTCTATTAAATTCTTATATCTTTTTCGAATGTGAAGTGATTATCAATATTTAGGTATCATATTGATTTTTATGTTTAATTACTAAATTCGGTTAACCTGAAAGTGTACAACAGCAAAAAGTTATTGTCAGACGACCAAAAAAAGTAAATATTTGTGTTACTAATAGAAGTCTCCCATAAGAATATTTTAATCTATAATATGTCTGTCAATTTTTTTATATATTTACTAAATATATATTTACTTATCAAATATTTAACAAAGTAAGATTGAAATAACATGTAAGTCACAAAAAAACTCAAAACCCCGAGAAAAACCCAACAAAATCGAATCAATCCAAACCGATATAATTAGTTTGGTTTGATTTTAATAAAAACCGAAGTACACCCTAGTCATTTGATATGACTATGTTTAATGGACTTCAGATTTAAGATTGAGAGGGAAATGTTGTCAAAATAGATTTTTATCATATCACCAGTGAGATAGATAAGAGTTCCAAAATTATAACTAAATCATGTAATTTAATATATGTTACTTAATCCGATTAGATAAAAACTTATTTCAATGCTAAATAGTGTAGGGGCGAAGTTAGAAATTGCGTGAAGTGTGTTCAAGATTTAATACAGACATATAAAAAATAAATTTTCACCTATATACATAATATAAGTTTCTATATACACATTTGATTTTTATTTCTAAGATTTGAAATTTGTGGTGTACTAGAAGAATTTTGAGATTTGCCAGTTCAATATTCTCCAAAAGTTCAGAGTTCGGATTTCTCGCTTTTCCGGTGACTGCTCCGCCGCATGTTATCCTTTTCCATATAGACAATTAGACCCAGCCAACTTAGAGAGCATTTGCGTGACCAAAAAAAAAAAAACTACTTAAACTTTCAACATTGAACAAATAATTAAACGGCAGTAGGTCTGGAATTTAGTTGTTGATTCTTTCCTCAATCCTAGTCTTCTCCAGTTTCTTCCAACTTCCCTTTCTCTCAAGATTCCGGTCAATTCTCGCCGGTAAATCCCTCGACACCGGCAATCCATGACGGCCAGATTTCCGTTATCTTCAAGGGCTACAATCTAGGTTCTATTGTTCCTCTCTTATCTTGATATATTAATTGTTTGATATTTTAGTGTAATTGTATCTCCTTGCCTGCCTATTTTGTTCTTGAATCTTAAGTTAATACTTGTCCTAGCATTGTCAAATTAATTGCATTAGTGATAGTTTTGCCTACTTTTATATATTGTTATCTACTTATTTACATTTTTATTTTGAACCTTTATTTCAAATATCCCCTAGTAATTTTGTTCTAGTTTTGCACATTTTCTTTGTGATTTTTTGTTGTAGATTATACCCCCCTTTATTTTATTTCTTCACCTGTTTTACGACCTTTAGTGGTAGATTATATTTCGGTCATTCAATTTATTTTTGTCGCTTTCCGGGATAGTGCTTGCATAACAACTCCTAAATTATAGTGGCTTTGGTTAATGGTGGCAGGGTAAGGTCTTGTCTTCAAGGGTGTCAGCGCGGGGGTAAGGGGGTAAGAGGGCTAAGGGAGTTACTAGGCTGAGAATGCGGTCTTGGAACATAGGTGCTTTGACTGCAAATCTGTAGAGTTAGCGAAGATTCTCGAGAAAAGGAAAATTAATATAGCTTGTGTACAGGAGACTCTGTGGGTAGGAGATAAGGTGAGAAATGTGGACAGTTTAAACTTTGGTATTTTAAGAGGGTGGGGACAGAAACGGGGTAGGTATCTTGGTTGGTAAGGACCTCCGTGAACTAGTGATGGAGGTTAGGAGGGTGAATGACATGCTGATGACTATTAAGCTAGTTGTTGGAGGTTTTACTTTGAACATAATTAGTGCGTACGCACCCCAAGCAGGCTTGGATGAGGAAGTCAAGATGCATTTCTGGGAGAATTAGGACGAGATAGTGCATGGTATTGTTGGTCTCAGACGCACACACAAGTATACACGGTCGACAAGTAATATAGGATTGTAAGTCCAGATATCGTACCCGCAGGGACTTATGATTAACTATCAACTAAATTAAACCAAACAATTAATCTATTCAAGTGAATCCTAAAGTATGAATATTTAACTAAAATTAATCTAGAGTTACAAATTAAGAAATTAAAGAAAACACAACAAGCTTAAAGACGAATTCAATGTGGGTGAATATTCCAGAGTTATGGGTTAGCTAACAATCCCGTTGAGTTTTTCACTTAAATTATCTAATTAATATATCTAGTTTATTGATTGACAGGGTTAATATTACTCGTAGCCTTCTCCCAAAATACTACTCGTCTATTGAAGTTAACTGTCACGACCCGATTTACCCTCCGAAAGGTATCGTGACGGCACCTAGTCTCTACGAAGATGTAAGCCTAATTTTGCAGATAAAACTTAATGAAATGTGATAAAAATAAAGACAGGAAAGGAAAAGTCTAAGTAAGTATAACAACGCCGCTCGATATGTACAAATATACCCCAAGACCCGGATCGTCACAATACAGTCACAAGCTTCTATATTATTGTAGCTCTAAACAAAACTGGAAAGAAAGTACATAGAAACTCTCTATTTAGGACAGAATGGAAGGTGACTCGGAGGATTCTGCGGACGCGGCAGAAATACCTTACGGTCTCCTGGTAACAGCTGCAACGACTAGCCACGTGAAGGATAACTTGTACCTGGATCTGCACACGAAAATCATGTGCAGGAAAGGGCATGAGTACACCACATTTGGTACCCAGTAAGTGTCAAGCCTAACCCCAGTCAAGTAGTGACGAGGTCAGGTTAAGGCTCTACTGGATTTCTAAATAAATCAATTTAAATAGTACGAAAAAGAAGTAATTTCTGTAGTAAGCAGTTAAAGAGAATAATCTAAAACAAAAAAAGTAAATGGATCCCTCGGCTCAGCACAACGTATCACAAAGTGGAACCTCTCGGGATACCGTCACGTAGTTCCAAAAGATTATGCAGTACATGGGGGATCTCCCAGAATACGTCTGTAGTCCCCAATTTAAATATGCAGTGCTGGGGGAGGGGGGGGGTCTCCTAGAATACGTCTGTAGTCCCCAATTTAAATATGCAATGCGAAATGAATAACAGATAGGCATCAATTTAGACAGTTCATCTTATCACAGATAGGAAAACAGGGAAACTATTTATACATGGCGCACAGAGTGTCAAATAGGTAACTTAATATGTAAACATATAGGCATGCTTCCCTAATCTAAGATGAACAATTTAACACATTGAAGCAACTTAATAGAAGAAAACAATTTATAATTTTCGAAAAATGGGATTTTTGCAAGAATGGCCCGTGTACGTACTCGTCACCTCACGTACACGGTGCCCACACAACAATTTATGTCAAAAATAACCTAAGGAAAAGTCCCCAACACATAGTTAGGCAAGCCACTTACCTCGACAGCTTAACTCAACTCGAAATCACGCTCTTGCCACGAGTACCCGACTCCAAATGGAGCAAATCTATTCAATTCAATTGCATAATGTAAATATAACTTTAAGAAATTAATATAACTAATTAACTCGAAGCTAATACACGAAATTAGGAAAATATCCCAAAAAGTCCCCCGGGTCCATGTCTCGGAATCAAGTGAAATACCAATTTAGAACACACATTCACTCACGAACACACTCGAACAAGAATCATCAAAATCCGACGTCAAAATCCCATTGAATTCTCGGATTTTCAATTGGGGAACTTTTCTCCCATTTTTCTTTTTTTTTTCCACTCAAATTCCTTGTTTAGATTAAAGAACTTACTATAGATGAATGAAATACAAGTGAAAGATTAAAAATCGTTACCTATTGATCTCCTCTTCAAAATCCACCAAAAATCGCCTATTCCCGAGCTCCAAATCATTTTTAGAAGTTATGAAATTCAAACCCTCGAATTTGATATTTTTGACCAGCGATTTCCGTTTCTGCGGTCAATTGGGCCGCACCTGCGGAAATGGCATCGCAGGTGCGGAAATTCATTAATTGGGCAGGGGCCGCATCTGCGGCTCCACATCTGCGGCTCCGCATCTGCGGTTTCCTAGTCGCATCTGCAAGCCCAGCCGGTCTTAGCAAATACCGCATATTCGCATCCCCTACCGCACCTGCGGCTCCCCTTTCGCAGGTGCGAAACACCAGAACCAACAAACTTCAGCTTTTTGCTTAAGTCTAAAATCTTCCCGTTGAGCATCCGAAACACACTCGAGGCCCCCAGGACCTCAACCAGACCTACCAATCAGTTATATAACAACACTCGGACTTAGTCGAGCCTTCAAACCACATCACATAACACCAAAAACATGAATTCAAGCCCACGAACTTAGCATTTTTCCAAAATTCACAAACGATGCCGAAACACATCAAAACTAATCCGAATGACCTCAAAGTTGACACACATGTCATAAATGACACTACGGACGTGCTGCCACTTCCAGAATCCCATTCAGAGCCCGATATCAAAATTTCACCTATCGGCCGAAATCGCTGAAATTCTAACTTTCGCTAATTCAAACCTAAATCTACTACAGACCCTGAAAACACATTCCGGACGCGCTCCTAATCCCGAATCACTCAACGGAGTCGACGGATTTTCATTCCGAATCCGTCTTTACACAGATCCAACTACGGTCCAATTTCTAAGGCTTAAACTTATAGTTAGGGACTATGTGTCCCAAAACTCGCCGAAATCCACAACTAACCACTCCGGCAAGTCCCAAATGTTGAAACAAACGTGGGGAAAATAGTTATTAGGGAATCGGCGCTAACTCTCAAAACGAGTTTCACAACCCAATTTTCCCTCCGTTAGGTATCGTGACGGCACCTAGCCTTAAGGACTAGGTAAGCCTATTATTAACAAATATCAATTATAATATAAGAATCATTTAAGTGCTTTTTAAAATAAATCTCTACACACTACACATCTTCCCAAAACCCGGTAAATACAAGTCATAAGCTCTACTGAAGTTTACACTATAACTCTTAAATACCATTGTTCAGAAATAAGTACAACAATGTGTGAACAAAATAAGACGGTGACTCCGAAACCCACGAACGCTGGAGCAGTATTAGCTTGTGTCTCCACAATAGCAACCGCGTTGCTAACTATCGATCGTTCGGCTATGCAAAACCTGGGATCTGCACAAAAATATGCAGAAGTGTAGTATGAGCACACTACAGCGGTGCCCAGTAAGTATCAAGACTAACCTCGGTGAAATATGTACGAGGACTAGTCGAGATACCCACCAGTCTAATGAACTGAACAAGTATAAATATAGGAATAACAGAAAAGATGATATACACATAAAGTCTACGAAATATAGCTAACAATACAGTAAATTCGATAAGGAAGGAAAAACAACAAGTATCAGCGGGAAACATGAAATAGAACAAAAAGGGTGAATGAAACTCAAACAAAATCTAGAATGTAAATATACAACACGGTCAAGTAATGAATCAACAACTTCAACCACTTCTACATCAAGTTCGTCATCATTTCCATGAGGTTCCAAACCTCGGACAAATAACCAGTCACGAATCCCAATAGCTGAATTCTAACATTGGCATCTTGTGCCCTCATTTCAGGTAATAACTGCACGGACGCCTCACATGTCAATTGGCATCATTTCCACACATATGGTAAGTACAACAGGGGTATCTATATTCAACAACAACAAGGAAACCTTAACCCAATAGAAGTGTTGAACTAAGTGTATGCTTGTGCAGGTGTCCTAACATAATTTAACAGCCAATGAGCATAAGGATGTAGAAAGGTGCAACACGTACAACGTCTTCTCACAAACTTTCAGACAAATAAACTCACACAGCAAGTGAACCATTACACAATATCAACAACAAATAATGCCCCTAGGCCAACACTACTATCACAAACAATCCCTCACATAGCCCACCTTGTCTCGCCACATGTGCAGTAGTAAAGTATATGCCCGCCTTGTTTCGCCGAACGTGCATAATCATGTTCCCACCTTATCTCGCCACATGCGCAACCCTCAAATCCCGCCTTATCACGCCGCATGTGAAATATCAATAGTAAACACGGCACGACAGAAACCTCGTGCAAATACCCATATCAACAACCACACAGCAGAAACCTCGTGCATCACCACAACAAGTACAACAACAACAATGACAATAGTTCAAGAAACAATAATTACATCAACTCAAGAACCATCGATCACAAGATAGGCAAACTAGTTCACAAGAAATAAACACAATAAAGAATGCTAGGCATTTTACGAACATCTCAACAAGGAAGGAAATAACATGTAAATACACGGGTTGACAACAAGAAACTAACACGAATCTGATAACTCTATGGATGGGTAAGTCAACTAAGGTATAGTCTATCCAAACTTCCTTTAAGGTCGGCAGTCTCGAGGGTGTTTCAACAATTTCACTTAAGGACAAGCAACATGAAAATAATCATAACTTCAGTTGAGACCAATCAATTATAGGATGAGATAAAGATAATTACAATTAGAGATAAGCAGTTAAGAAGACATATCATGACAGTAAAAAGGAGTAAAAATCTTCAGATAGGTCAATTAGGAGTCAAATAGGCAATAGGAGTAAATCCAAAAGTAAGAAACTCTACATTTAAGCAAGTAAAGATGAAACTAGAATTTAGAAAATTCAATCATGCCAAGAAAAATTCATACTCAGCGAATATAAGGACCTAAGATTCCTAAAGGGCCAACTTTCCGCAAATAAGTCCGAGCATGCACTCGTCACCTCGCGTACACGGACTACAATCAACACAGAAGACTCAAATCCTAAGGGAAAATTCCCCCACACAAGGTTAGGCAAGATAGTTACCTCAAATACGACAACTCGGAAGTTTAAAATGGACTTCTCGGGTGAAAAGGCCTCCGGACGGCTCAGATCCAACTAGAACAACTTCAAAACACACAAAAAACTTATAAGGAACTATTCTGGATAATAAAGTTTTGATCTTTACAAAAATCTAAAAATCGTCCCAAAAGTCGACCCTTGGGCCCGCACCTCAGAACCCGACAAATTTTGTAAAATCCGATCACCCATTCCAAAATGAGTTCAACCATACCAAATTTACTCAAATCCGATACCAAAATCTCGATCAAAACTCCAAAATTCTGCCTAAGAATTTTTCTCAAATCCTCCCCAATTTTCCACTCTGAATTACTAATTTAATGTTGAAATTAAAGACATAATCATGAGAATTAACCAAAACTAGGTAAGAATCACTTACCCCAAACACCCACGCAAGAATATCTCCAAAAATCGCTTTCTACCGAGCTCCCAATTAAATTTTGTGATATGAACTCAAAACCCTCATTTTTTTAACTTTAAAATATGCTCAGGTGTTCCTTCTTCACGTTCGCAGCCCCGCCCATCGCGTTCGCGGTGAACAAAAATCTCAAAAGTGATTTCCATACTCTTCTCAGACATCCTCTAGTATAATGGCCATAACTTTTCGTACAAAACTCCAAATGACAAAATGGTTTAATATTTTGAAGACTAGAGACCAAGATATACAACTTGCATGCTTTGATCATCTTGCAATTCCTTATAGATTTTGAGATATAAGTTTCCAAAGTCATCCATGTGCAACACAAATTTCTTCCTCATCTTTCCGGACAGTCTATAGTGTACCGGTTATACTAGACATAACTTTTATTACACAAATACAAATGCTATATGGTTTACATTTTTGAAAACTAGATTCAAAGGGCTACAACTTTTGTTTTTGGATCATCTTCAAATTCCTTATAGATTGTGAGATATGAGCCTCCAAAGTCAGACCAGCGTAACAGAGATTTTCTTCTTCGCGAACGCGTGTCTCTCTTCGCGAACACGAAGAACAAAGTCCCTGAAGCCAAATCCTTCTTCGCGAACGCGAGAGGATCCTCGCGAATGCGAAGAACAACATCAGACACCAGCATCAGGTATTGCAAAACAGCCCGAAATGATCTGAAACCACCCCGGAAAACACCTGAGGCCCCCCGGGCCCCGTCCAATCACACAAACCAATCATATATCCTAACACGGACTCGCTCGAGGTCTCGAGTCACATTAAAAAATGCCGAAACGACGAATCAAACCATGAATCGAACTTATGAACTTTTAAATCTTCAAACTTCTAAACTCGTGCCGAAACCTATCAATTCAACCCGTAATGACTCCAAATTTTGCAGACAAGTCCCAATTGACATCTCTGAACTGCTCCAACTCTCGGAATCGTATTCCGACCCCAACATCCCAAAACGTCAACTGTGGTCAAACTTCTCCATTTTCCAAACTTCAAAGTTTCCAACTTTCGCCGAATTACCTCAAATTACTCCACGGACCTCCAAATCCAATTCCGAACGCGCGCCTAAGTCTAAAATCACCATATGAAGTTGTTGACATTACCCAAAACTCATTCCAGAGCCGTTTACACAAAAGTCAAACCTCCGGTAAAATCTTATCGCTTAAGTTTCCAACATTAAAATCCCTCTTCCAATTGGACTCCGGATCATCCGGTAACTGAATTCAACCATGCACGTAGGTCGATATACACAATGATTGTTCAAGACCTTATGCCACCGAATGAAGCTTCAATTCTTAAAACGACCGGTCGGGTCGTTACAACGATCGACCGGGTCGTTACACTAACCTAATGCCTATATTCCTATAGAATTAGAATGAACAAGAACGCATTAATAATTCCTGTATAGTAACCAAGCAAGGTGATTAGGTATATTCCTATCCTAACAGCAAATCCCCCCCCCCCCCCCCCAAGAGTTAAGATCTTGCTCTACTCAATCTTATATGCAATGTAAAATTGCCTCTCCCGAGTTCAATCCTAGATTCGTAGATAGTATTCAATTGGTGATCAAGCAATAAAATAATTAAGTGCAAGATTGAATAAATAAACTAATATGATAAAATAATAATAACAATTCAAGCTTTAACATGACAACGTTGATGTAGCACACAAAAATCTAGAACAAAGAAACTATGAGATTAAAAGAAGAGAAGAGAATAAAAACTAGTTAGAAGCCTCTTCCAAGCATGGTGTGTGTTCCTCCACGGGAATTATCCTTCAAAGTATGTTAGTTCTCCTCCAAATTAGGATTTTGACTCCTTTTATACGAGTTGGGACCGTGTAGGACAGAAATAACAATGTCCTGAGCGAAATACGAAAACCTCCGCAACACAGCGTCTTGGCCAGCGCGAGGCGCTGGCCCTGGCGCTAGAAGCAGTGACGGAATTTCACGTTCAATTTTGCTGCGTTACTTTTTGAACTATAACTCTCTTTTGTTGTCTCCACTTGGGGGGACAAAACCCAAAGGGTGTCCCCCTTTTTATATTCTTTTAATTTTCTTTCTTTTTTCTTCCCCGTTTTATTCAATGTTGTTCCAAATATTTTCATCTTCATACTGCTTTATTCCTACACAGTTAAAATATAATATTAAGCACAATATAATTAACACTCAAAAGACGATTAAAAGTACTAGAACATGAGGCAACAATGGAAAAATATATGCATTTTTGACCGAACATCAATATCCCACACTTAGACTCTTGCTCGTCCTCGAGTAAGCATTAAAATCACTCTCAATAAATCAAGCCTGGAAACACCACTGCTTTGGTTGATACTAACCATTAGGACCTATAGAAACTCAGACCATTAGATATACACTTCTTTATCATCGTGCAAGATATACAAGTCACAAACAAACAACAAACTTATAACCTCCTAACCTTAGAGACAGACTCTAACTTACCAATGTTAAGCTCGCTCACCTACTCTGTTAAAGAATCTAATAACATCACCTATCTATCATAACAAGTACCCTTACAAGAATAAATAGTCCATGCACTTAAATCAAAGAATGAATATAATTTAAGGACGTAGTATCAAAGAACAATTCTCGCACTCACAAACGAATTCCCATGTATGCACAAATAATCATAGGCTTGACCATTATGTACATCTCTACTAATTAAGTATGCTCGAATAGAATCAAATAGGACTTTAATGGGTTGTAATGTTGGCCAAGGGACGAGTAGGAGAATTGTATAATAGTGTCTTACACTTCCCTAAGCACTTTGCACTTTTAGACTTCATCACCCATTATTTTCATTTCTTAATTTTATTTTTCAGCCCTCTCTTCATCTATTGTTTCATAAGTATTTCCCTTGTATCAAGAACGTTTCATTCTTTTTTTCAAAGCAATTGTTTTTCATTCTCTTTTCTTTCTCATGTCACATTCTTTTCAAGAGGGCATTTTCATCACTTTTCATCTATCTTTTGTCACTATTTTTTACTTAATCATCCCTTTCTTCAAATTTATCAATTCATAATACAGTATAAGCAACAATGCTCAAGGAAGCAAGGTGCAAAAATTAGGGATTCAACAAAAGGATCAAGACAAAAATACAGCTTCCAAATAAAAGGCTATAGGCTCAAAGGGCTAACTAGTGGTACAATATCTGAAAAGGCTAAAATTCACAAGACATATCAAAGAAATCCTATTATCATCTTCTAAACAGAGCAACACTTTTATTTCACTTCAATAACATGCAGGGCAAGTTCTAGACTAAGATGGAAAATATGGAATATATGTTAGAAATCTCACCCCCATGGCACAAGTGTCATTCAAGATGGATCAATTCTACTCTAATACAGGCAAGATCATAGCGAACGACAAAATAAGAATAAGCTATATATAGAGTCAAAATCCTGAGCTTAGGTTTGAGAAAGTCTGTTATTTTATTCATTACTCAAGCACTCAGTGGAAAGTACTACTCAAGCTCAGGCCTAAATATGCTAGTATCAAACAAGTAACAAAAGTTTTTCTTCTCCTAAAAAAATCTAATCCTAAAAATAAAATCTTACCCGGTTCAAGTTACATCCCATGGAAAGGAGCCGATGCAAAAAGAAAAATCAAGGGGGATTATTACCTAACTAAAACTAACTAGAAAAAAATTTAGAATTTTTTTTATTGGACCTTAATCCCTCAAGAAAGCTGTCCACAAAATCCATCGCCGAAAAAAGTCCAAATTTATAAGAAGATTATCGTTTTTTCAATATATTTTTTTAAAACAAAACTACTACATTAAGAAAAAAAAAGTATTACAATTAAGTTAAGATAACACAAGAAATCACTCAGACAGTCTCCTCACCCCGCACTTAAAATTATGCAATGTCCTCAATGCACACTGGAAATAACAAGAGGGTAAAAGAGACTCTGTGGTAGGCCAAAGGCCGAAGAATTAGCAGCTCACAAGATACTCAGACCTCTCCCATGTATGATCTCTTGTGCGGGTACCTCACACTCAGTTTCAACCGCCTGCTCGCTTTTGCACATGCCTATTGGCTTTGACTCCATACTCCTATTCCTACAAAACACAAAAATATCACTACAAAAAAAATAAAAATAATAATAAACAAAAAGAAAAAGAAAAAATAGAATTGGGTTGCCTCCCAACAAGCGCCTTATTTTAGCCGTGGCACGACTTACGCCACTTCATCACTTTCCTTCCACCTTGAGGACATGAATTGCGCCCCTAATTTTGCATCAATTTTTCTATCACGTTCATGGGGGTGATATGAAAATAAAGGAACCAAGCAATAGATATCGCATCTTGCACTCCTTGGCCCTTAAGTGAGAAATTTCGTTTTGCCTTTTTGGTGTTGCAAATTTTAGAATATATGCACATTGTTCCTCATCCATTGACACCTCTATATGCTTGAATGGATAAATTCTCGTGTCACCAACCAAACACAATGTTGAAAAGTGTTTATAATGAGGTCCAATACGCTCTAACTCCAAAACTGCATTATTTTTTACATCCTCAATACTATATACTCCGTCAGCCTCTGCATCATCAACAAAAACATGGTCTAATGATTGGTATTCTCATTTTAGATCCTCAATTTGGCCTAGAAGATCTTTTTCAGCTTCACACAACTCATCACTAAATTTGGGCACTCCATGCATCAACCTTTGCACTCAATTGAACCTCCAAGTCGCGAATAGAACTGCCAAATTGGTCGATCTCTTGACCCAGTTCAGCTCTTCCTACTATAAAGTGTTGTATCTCATTCGTAAATTTCTCATGGAAACCTCCATATTCTTCTAATAATTTCATGTGCATATCAAGAATGTGAACATCATGTTCCACATCATCCAATTCGTTACTCCTGTCAAACTCACAAGAATTATTAGAATCAACATAAGAAGGGATTGGAGTAGGATAACAACACTTAGGACAATTATTCCAATTACCACCACAAATAGTACATGATTGAGATGGTGCACACAACTCGGTCCTGGGAATCTTTTTATAATATTTTCACAAGTGGAGTCCTTTACAATATGGACAAGGATCACAAAAACAAGAATACTTACTATCCCACCACTTTTCGTTCAAAGATGTCATGTAAAAAAAAATATAATACTAACTACACTAAACGAAAATTAAAAAATTAAATAGATAAAAAGTAAAAATCTAATCTAGTAGGATAGTTAGTTTCTAAGTCCCCGAAAACGACGCCAAAAACATGTTGCTCCCAAACGCACACGCAAGTATACGTGGTCGACAAGTAATATAGGATTGTAAGTCCAGATATCGTACCCACAAGGACTTCTGATTAACTATCAACTAAATTAAACCAAACAATTAATCTATTCAAGTGAATCCTAAAGTATGAATATTTAACTAAAATGAATCTAGAGTAACAAATTAAGAGATTAAAGAAAACACGACAAGCTTAAAGACGAATTCAATGTGAATGAATATTCTAGAGCTATGGGTTAGCTAACAATCCCGTTGAGTTTTCCACTTAAATTGTCTAATTAATTTATCTAGTTTATTGATTGACAGGGTTAATATTACTCGTAGCATTCTCCCGAAGTACTACTCGTCTATTCAATCTAACCTAGCCCCTATCTTTATTCCTATGGAATTAAAATGAATAAGAATGCATTAATAATTCATGTATAGTAACCAAGCAAGGCGATTAGGTATATTCCTATATATATTAACCGCAAATCACCCCCCCCCCCCCAAGAGTTAAGATTTTGCTCTACTCAATCTTATATGCAATCTCAAATTCCCTCTTCCGAGTTCAATCCTAGATTCGTAGATAGTATTCAATTGGTGATCAAGCAATCAAATAATTAAGAGCAAGATTGAATAAATAAACCAATATGATAAAATAATAATAAAAATTCAAGCTTCAACCTACAACGTTCATGTAGCACCCAAAACTCTAGAACAAAGAAACTATGAGATTAAAAGAAGAGAAGAGAAGAAAAACTAGTTAGAAGCCTCCTCCAAGCGTGGTATGTATTCCTCCGCGTGAATTCACCTTCAAATTAGGCTTTGGACTCCTTTTATACGAGTTGGGACCGTGTAGGACTGAAATAACATTGTCTTGAGCTAAATAGGAAAATGCCCCGACACTATTGGTGGAAAGGTATGAAGAGGGATGTCGCTGAGTATGTGGCTAAATGCTTAGTGTGCCAGCTGGTTAAGGTGAGAACCAGAGACCAGCAGGACCCTTACAGCCAGTTCAGATACCACAGTGGAAGTGGGACGAGATAGCCATGGACTTTGTCTCTGGATTGCTGAAGACTGCGAGGCAACATGACGCAACACAACGTCCTGGCCAGCGCGAGGCGCTGGCCCTGGCGCTAGAAGCAGTGAAGGAATTTCACGTTCAATTTTGCTGCGTTACCTTTTGAATTATAACTCTCTTTTGTTGTCTCCACTTGGGGGGGGGGGGGGGGGGGGGAAAAACCCAAAGGGGG
>ML256116.1:1375-13292 GCA_005239495.1 Nicotiana undulata | reverse complement strand
TTAATATTTAATATTTAATATCGAATATATATATATATATATATATATATATATATATATAACCAATTACTTAACCAATGTACGATATGTTTTATCCCGGTTAGTTAATATATTTTTTTATATAAAACAAAATTAATGTGTTATTTCAAAATTATAAATGAAATTTTAGAAAAAATAACTAAGCATATTTTTACATTAAAATGTAATCATAATTTTATTCACTTGAAATAATTTTTTATTGATTTATGGAATCCTTATTTAATGCACTCCTTTTTTTCATAAAAAAGAAAGAAAGAAACAAATAATAAAATGGATAGATTAGTAAATAAATATTCCACGGGAAGAGAAGTAGTAGGTTTTTCTATGGGAAAATTACTTTTTTATTAAAAGTTTTCAAAAATTTCGACCGATTTTGGTCGGAATTTGAAATTATGCTCTTGTCCCACTTCAGCAGAAATGGGAAAATAATTTTTTAATAAAAAATTTCAAAAATTTTGATCGATTTTGGTCGAAAATTGGGAAATATTCTTGTCCCACATCGGCTAAAAGATGTGAGCTTTTTCATCTTATAAGTTGAGCTTTGATGCATAGAATCCAACAACTGTGGACTAACAAAAAAAAGCAAATATAGGAAGGGTTGTAGTTAGTACTTAGTTAGTGCTGGGTGAGTTGGAGCACTCCGAGAGCCGGCGGAATTTTGGGTACTATAGGCGGATTACGGTAGAGGTGGTGGAAGGGGCAATGCGTAAGATGTGCAGGGGCAGAGCGACGGGGCCTAACGGAATTCCGGTGGAATTCTAGAAGAGCGCGGGGCGAGCAAGTTTAGAGTGACTCACTGGGATGTTTAATGTTATTTTTAAGACGAAGAATATGCCCGAAGAATGGAGGTGGACCACGATGGTTCCGTTTTACAAGAACAAGAAAGATATCAAAAATTGCAATAATTAGAGGGGTATCAAGCCGTTGAGTCACACTATGAAGGTTTGGGAGAGGGTGGTGGAGGCCAGGGTGAGGAGGTGTGTGTCTATTTCCGAGAATCAATTTGGATTCATGCCAGGACATTCGACTATGGAATCGATTCATCTGGTTAGGATATTAATGGAGCAGTATAGGGAGAGGAAGAAGGACTTGTATATGGTGTTTATTGACCTTGAGAAAGCGTACGATAATGTGATGACCCAAAAGGTCGTCTCTTGTTTCAAAAATCAAAACTGTGTTTGAGGCCTTAAAAACCTCCTCTTGTCTCACCTCGTGTTGCATGCGCAGTCCGGGTGTATATCGGAAAAGCCCTTATGTGAAAAATTGAGAAAAATGCTAATTTTACCTTTGAAATTGAATGTAAGTTAACTTCGGTCAACATTTTGGATAAACGGACCTTGACCCGTGATTTGACGGTCCCGGAGGGTCTGTAGAAAAATATGGGACTTGGGCGTATGCCCGAAATTGAATTCTGAGGTCCCTAGCCCGAGAAATGAATTTTTGAAACAAATTGTTTAACTCAAATTATAAGAGTTTTTAGAAATTTGACTGTGTTTGAATTTGATATTATCGGGCTCGTATTTTGGTTCCAGAGCCCGGTACAGGTTTAATATGGTATTTGAGTGGTGCTTGTAAAATTTGGTAAGAAACGGAGGTCATATGACGTGATTCGGACCCTTAGTTGAAAATTTTGAAACTTTAAGAGTTCTTGAGATTTTCATTGATTTTGATGCTAAATTCATTGTTTCAGATGTTAGTTTGGCGATTTGATTGCACGAGTAGGCCCATAAGATATTTTTAGGGTTGTGAGCATGTTTGGTTTGGAACCCCGAGGGCTCGGGTGAGTTTCGGATCGGCTTCAGGGGTGCTTTTGACTTTGAAAAATCTGGTGTAGTTGTTGTATCTGGTGCCTGTTGCACTATGCTTCGCGAACACATGGTCACCCCAGCGAACACGAAGGGGAAACTAGGATAGGGCTAGGTTTGTTCATCGCAAACGCATAGACCTGGACGCAAACGCGGAGCACTAGGGGGCTGCTCTACGCGAACGCGACCGGTCAACTGCGAACGCATAGTTTTAGGGGGGTTGGTTATGGAACTTAGGAAAGCCTATGCGAACGTGACCCCTTATACACGAACGCGAAGGCAGAGCTGGGCTAAGCCTTCGCGAACACATGGCTTTTCATGCGATCGCATAAGTCCTCAGCAGGCAGCCCTTCGCGAACGCGACAGTGTTCACGCGAACGCGAAGAACACTGTCACCCAACACTTAAAATAGTAACAGAACGAGAATTAGGCCATCAATTCATATTTTCAAAAACTAGAGAGCATTAGGCAATTTTCAAGAGACAAGTTCTTTCCTAAAGTATTGGTATATGATTCTAAACCTCTTTCTTTCATTTACCCATCGCATTTCATCCATGTTTATCTAAAATTCTAGGGTTTTTATGGTAGAAATTGGGGATTTGGGTAGAGTTAGGGCTTTTTGTATAATTAGAATTTAGACCTCGTTTTGGGGTCGAATTTCACAACTAATTATATATCCGGGCTCGTGGGTGAATAGGTGATCGGGTTTTGGTCTGAACCTCGTGTTTTGACCAAGTGGGCCCGGGGTTGATTTTTGACTTTTTGGGGAAAATGATAAAAAACCTATAATTAAGCATTGGGGTTGAATTCTTTAGCATTTATTGGTGTTGTTAAGTTAATTATGTCTAGATACAAGTGAATTGGAGGCGAATTCTAAAGGGAAAGCGGTGTTTGAGGCTTGAGTTTGGTCGTGGAATCCGAGGTAAGTGTTTGGTCTAACCTTAGCTTGAGGGAATAGGTGTTATGTCCTATTTGCTTCGTGTTAGTGTTATGTTCAACGTATAGGTGTGGTGACGTGTATCTATACGTTGGTGTCAAGCATGCCCGTGAGTCGTACATTGTGATTGATATGATTATTCATTAAGCACCACTTCGGTTTAATTTGATAATTATCCATGTCGATGGTATTTTCTTCGTATTGCCTATTGCTGAGTATTAGTTCAAGTTGAGATTTATTTCATGAAGCTAACTAATTAAGCGATATTGGTTATAGTTGTTTCCCTTGCCGGGATGATATTGTTTCTATTTTTGACTCCCTTGTCGGGACGTTATGGTTTCTATTATTGTTTATACTATTGATTTTCCTTGTCGGGATACTGTCTTTTCATTTGTTTGGGTGAGAAATAGTGTAAAGAACGAAGGGTGATGCGGTGCGTGATATTGTGAGTGAGTGTTAAAGCACGAAGGGTGATGCCGTGCGTGATATTGTGAGTGAGTGTTAAAGCACGAATGGTGATGTCGTGTCATATTAATGAAATTAAAAGCACGAAGGGTGATTCCGTGCCATATTAATGAAATTAAAAGCATGATGGGTGATGTCGTGCCATGATTATGGGAGAGTAAAAGCACGGAGGTTGATGTCGTGCCATTTTCGTTTATTTTATGGTGAGGACGAGAGTAAAAGCACGAAGGGTGATGTCGTGCATTTGTCTCTGTGTTATTATTTCCGTTGTTTTAAGTTTAATATTTACTTTGTTGCCTTATTTCGTTATTGTCATAACTTGATATTTCTTCCCCTCAACATGTTTCCCCTCTTTCTGTATTATTCCGTTTAAATTCTTGTTATTATTGCTTCTCGTATATGATTACACTGCACAGGTTTATATTGTTGTTGTGTCCTAGCCTCGTCACTACTTCGCCGAGGTTAGGCTCGACACTTACCAGTACATGGGCTCGATTGTACTGATGCTACACTCTGCACTTTTTGTGCAGATCCTGGTACTGGACCCTTCGGACCATAGATCGAGGTTGCTGCCTTCAGTCCAGTGGAGTCCCAAGGTAGTCCTGCAGGCGCCCGCAGACCTTGGAGTCCCCTTCTATCCTGCTTCTTTTCCGTTCTTATCTATTTCTGAGATAGATGTGTATTTATTTGTTCAGACCACTATTTACTGTATTCGTAGACAATCCGTGATATTGTGACACTAGTTTTGGGTGTAGTTTTATTATGGATTTCGTATTAGTATTAAATTAAACTGTTAGATTATGTTCTTCCGTGTTTTGATTTCCGCTAATTTTATTGTATCATCTGGTAAAATGTTAAAGATAAAGGAATAAGGTAAAATAATCAGTAACGTTGGCTTGCCTAGCGGGCTCAACGTTAGGCGCCATCACGGTCCCGACGGTGGGAAATTTGGGTCGTGACAAGTTGGTATCAGAGCACTAGGTTGTTTAAGTCTCACAATTCACGGACAAGCTTAGTAGAGTCTGAGGGATTGGTACGGAGACGTATGTGCTTATCCCCTAGAGGCTACATAGTTTAGGATTGACTTCGCATGTATTCTTCTCTGTCGTGCGATTTGATTTCTCAATGCTAATTGAACTTCTATTCTATTCTTTCGCAGATGGAGAGAACACGTGCTTCTTCATCCACTGATCAGCATCCCGAGTCCCCAGTGGGAGCTCCTACGAGGGGCAAGGGATGAGGCTGAGGCCGTGATAGAGGCCGAGGCAGGGGCAGAGCTCAGCCCAGAGCGGCAGCACCAGCGGCGGAGCCTCAGGTAGAGTTTGCTGATGAGGTTCCGGCCCAGACAGCTCCGGTAGGGCCAGCTCAGGTCCCCGAGGGGTTCATTTTCACCCCGATACTCCAGGATGCTCTGGTCCGTCTAGTGGGCCTCATGGAGAGTGTCGCTCAAGCAGGTTTACTTCCTACATCACCGGCCGTCTCTCAGGCTGGGGGAGGAGCACAGACTTCCGCTACTCTCACTCTGAAGCAGATGGCTTCTCAATTTCAGACTCCAGCAGCTCAGCCGACTGGGGTAGTTCAGCCGGGTGTTGTGACTCATACCGGGGATAGAGCAACTATGTCTGCTGATGCCTTGTGGAGGTTGGACAGGTTCACCAAGCTTTTCACTACTACTTATATCATTACATCTTCAGAGGATCCCCGGGACTATTTGGATAACTATCACGAGGTTCTGCAGAACATGGGGGATAGTAGAGACCAATGGGGTCGACTTTGCTGCTTTTCATTTATCAGGTTCTGCCAAGACTCGGTGGAGAGATTATTGTTTGGATAGACTAGCTGGATCACCGACTTTGACTTGGGGCTAGTTCTCTCAGTTATTCCTGGAGAAGTTCCTTCCTATCACTCAGAGAGAGGATTATCGGAGGCTGTTTGAGCATCTCCAGCAGGGTTCTATGACCGTCACTCAGTATGAGACCATATTCATTATCTTGGCCCGTCATGCTCTTATGATACTTCCCACCGAGAGATAGAGGGTGAGGAGATTTATTGAGGTACTAGCTCAGCCGATCAGATTGCAGATGGCTAAGGAGACATGGAGTGCGATTTCTTTCCAGGATGCAGCCAATGTGGCCAGACGAGTTGAGATGGTTCAATTACAGGGGAGTGGTCAGGGGTCTGACAAGAGGCCCCGTCATTTTGGCAGGTTTAGTGGTGCCTCATCTGGAGACAGGGGATCTTTTGGTAGGGGCCATCCTCCTAGGCCATTTCATTCAGCACTCCAGGTTTTTCACGGTGTTCAAGGTGGACGTGATTCTCATATGTAGTATTCTGATCAGTTGCCCTACAGTGCGCCACCAGCTCCTATCAATGCACCGCCGCTCCAGAGTTTTCAGGGTTGTTACTCAGGCCGTCAGGGTCAGCAATCCCAACAGCCGAGGGCTTGTTATACTTGTGGTGATCTGAGGCACATTGCTAGATTTTGCCCTCGAGCCTCAAGCAGTTCTCCGCACCAGGGTTCTCGTGCCATAGTTCCAGCACCAGGTGTTCCACCGCCCGCTCAACCAGTTAGAGGTGGAGGTCGAGGTGTTAGAGGTAGAGGTCAGGCCGTTAGAGGTGGAGGCCAGGCCACTAGAGATAGAGGTCAGCCAATAGGAGGCCGTCCCAGGGATGTAGTTCAAAGTGGTGGGGACCAACCCCGATGTTATGCTATTCCATCCAGACTTGAGACTGAGGCCTCCGATGCAGTTATCAGAGATATGGTTTCAATTTGCAACAGGGATGCTTCAGTTATATTTGATCCAGGGTCCACATATTCCTATGTATCATCTTATTTTGCCCCTTATCTGATTGGGTATCGTAATTCTCTGAGTGCTCCTGTATATGTGTCTACACCGGTGGGTGATTCTATTATGGTAGAGCGTGTCTACCGTTCATGTGTAGTGGTTATTGGGGGCCTTGAGACCAGTGTAAATCTCCTACTCCTTGATATGGTAGATTTTGATGTCATTTTGGGGATGGATTGGTTGTTGCCTTATCATGCCATATTGGACTTCCATGCCAAGACCGTGACCTTAGCATTGCCGGGGGTGCCTCGACTGGAGTGGAGAGGGACTATTGGTCATTCTTCCAGCAGGTTTATATCTTATATAAAGGCTCGACGCATGGTCGAGAAGGGGTGTTTGGCCTATCTGGCTTATGTTCGGGATTCTAGTGCTAAGGTTCCTTCAATGGATTCTGTGCCTGTTGTCCGTGAGTTTCCAGAGGTGTTTCCTGCAGACCTGTCGTGTATGCCACCCAACAGGGATATTGACTTTTGCATTGATTTGGCTCCGGGCACTCAACCCATTTCTATCCCGTCATATCGTATGGCCCTGCCAGAGTTGAAGGAATTGAAAGAGCAATTACAAGATTTTATTGATAAAGGATTTATTAGGCCTAGTGTATTGCCTTGGGGGGCGCCAGTGTTGTTCGTTAAGAAGAAGGATGGATCGATGAGGATGTGCATAGATTATCGGTAGTTGAACAAAGTTACCATCAAGAACAAGTGTCCACTGTCGAGGATTGATGATTTGTTTGATCAGCTTCAGGGTTCCAGGTTTTTTCAAAGATTGATTTGAGGTCTAGCTACCATCTGTTGAGGATTAAGGCGCCCGATGTCCCTAAGACAGCTTTTCGCACTCGGTACGGGCATTATGAGTTCTTAGTGATGTCATTCGGGTTGACAAATGCCCCACAAACCTTCATGGACTTGATGAACCGAGTGTTCAGGCCTTATTTGGATTCCTTCGTGATTGTCTTCATTGACGATATTCTGATCTATTCCCGTAGCCGGGAGGAGCATAAGCAGCATATTCGAGTCGTTCTCCAGACTTTGAGGGACAATAAGTTATATGCTAAGTTTTCGAAATGTGAGTTTTGGTTGAGTTCAGTTGCATTCTTGGGTCATGTTGTATTAGTAGAGGGTATTCAAGTGGATCCTAAGAATATTGCGGCAGTCAAGGATTGGCCTAGACCCACATCAACCACAAAGATCCGGAGTTTCGTGGGTTTGACAGGCCGTTGGTTTGTGGAAGGGTTTTCGTCCATTGCAACCCCGATGACCAGGTTGAAAGGGTGCCCACTTCAGGTGGTCAGACGAGTGTGAGGCGAGCTTTCAGAAGCTCAAGACACTTTGACTACGACGCCGGTGTTGGTTTTGCCCATAGGTTCAGGGCCTTATACTTTGTATTGTGATGCATCTCGTATTGGACTTGGTGCGGTGTTGATGCAAAATGGAAAGGTTATTGCATATGCTTCGCGACAGTTGAAGATCCACGAGAAGAATTATCCAGTTCATGATTTGGAGCTAGCAACCATTGTTCACGCGCTGAAGATTTTGAGGCATTATCTATATGGCGTGTCCTGTGAGGTGTTCACGGATCACGAGAGTTTGCAATACTTGTTCAAGAAAAAGGAGCCAAATTTGAGGCAGAAGAGATGGTTGGAGTTGTTGAAAGACTATGATATCACCATCTTGTATCATCCGGAGAAGGCCAATGTGGTGGCCGATGCTTTGAGTGGGAAGTCAGCCAGTATGGGTATCCTTGTGTATATTCCGAGTGGAGAGAGACCGCTTTCTTTGGATGTTCAGTCTTTAGCCAATATGTTCGTGAGGTTGGATGTTTCTGAGCCCGACCGTGTTCTAGCTTACATAGTCGCTCGTTCTTCACAATTTGATCGTATCCGAGATCGGCGGTATGATGATCATCATCTGCTTGTCCTTAGGACACGGTGCGACACGGTAGTTCCAAGCATGTTAGAGTTGGGAATGATGGAGTTTTGCAAATGCAGGGCCGTATTTGTGTGCCCAATATGGATGGACTTTGTGAGTTGATTCTAGAGGAGGCCCATAGTTCCCAGTACTCCATTCATCCGGGCGCCGCTAAGATGTATCAGGACTTGCGGCAGCATTATTAGTGGAGGAGGATAAAGAAGGATATTGTAGCTTATGTAGCTCGGTGTTTGAATTGTCAGCAGGTAAAGTACGAGCATCAGAGACCTGGTGGATTGTTTCAGAAGATTGAGATTCCTGAGTGGAAGTGGGAGCATATCACTATGGATTTCGTTGTTGGACTCCCACGAACTCAGAGGAAGTTCGATGCAGTATGGGTTATTGTGGATAGGCTGACCAAGTCAGCGCATTTCATTCATGTGGCAGTTTTCTATTCCTCGGAGCGATTGACTGAGATCTACACTCTGGAGATTGTTCGTCTCCATGGTGTGCCCGTGTCTATCATAGCTGGCCGAGGTAGGCAGTTTACCTCGCACTTCTGGAGGGCTGTTCAACGTGAGTTGGGCACGCGGGTCGAGTTGAGCACAACATTTCATCCTTAGACGGACAACCCAAGCGTACTATTCAAATTTTGGAGGATATGCTCCGCGCCTGTGTCATTGACTTTGGAGGTTCTTGGGATCAGTTCTTGCCATTAGAAGAATTTGCCTATATCAACAGCTATCAGTCGAGCATTCAGATGGCTCCCTATGAGGTATTATATGGTAGGCGGTGTCGGTCGCCGGTTGGATGGTTTGAGCCAGGAGAAGCTCGGTGGTTGGGTACAGACTTAGTGCAGTATGCCTTGGATAAGGTTAAGGTTATTCAGGATAGACTTCGTACAGCTCAGTCTAGGCATAAGAGTTATGCCGACCGCAAGGTTCGTGATGTGGCATTCATGGTTGGAGAGCGAGTGTTGCTTCGGGTGTCACCCATGAAGGGCGTGATGAGATTTGGGAAGAAGGGCAAGCTAAGCCCTATGTTCATCGGTCCTTTCAAGATCCTTGATAGAGTGGGAGATGTGGCTTACAAACTTGCGTTGCCACCGAGGTTATCAGCTGTGCACCCAGTGTTTCATGTGTCTATGCTTCGGAAGTATCACGGCGATCCATTCCATGTTTTAGACTTCAGCAGTGTCCAGTTGAACAAGGACTTGACCTATTAAGAGGAGCCGGTAGCTATTCTAGCAGGTTCGTCAGTTGAGATCGAAGAGTTACCCTTCAGTTCATGTTCAGTGGAGAGGCCAGCCTGCCGAGGCAGCTACCTAGGAGTCCGAGTCCGATATGCGGAGCCGATATCCCCATCTTTTCCCCGACCCAGGTACTTTTCTATGTCCGTTCGAGGTCGAACGATTATTTTTAGAGGTGGAGAATGTGATGACCCAAAAGGTCATCTCCTGTTATAAATGTCAAAACTGTGTTTCGAGGCCTTAAAAACCTCCTCGTGTCTCAGCTCGTGTTGCGTGCGCAGTCTAGACGTATATCCGGAAAGCCCTTAAGTGAAAAATTCAGAAAAATGCTAATTTTGCCTTTAAAATTGAATTTAAGTTGACTTCGGTCAACATTTTGGGTAAACGGACCCGGACCCGTGATTTGATGGTCCCGGAGGGTCCGCAGGAAAATATGGGACTTGGGAGTATGCCTGGAATTGAATTTCGAGGTCCATAGCCCGAGAAATGAATTTTTGAAAGAAATTGTTTAACTCAAATTATAAGAGTTTTTAGAAATTTGACTGTGTTTGAATTTGATAGTATCGGGCCCGTATTTTGGTTCCGGAGCCCGGTACAGGTTTAATAGGGTATTTGAGTGGTGCCTGTAAAATTTGGTAAGAAACGAAGGTCATATGACGTGATTCGTACCCTTAGTTGAAAATTTTGAAACTTTAAGAGTTCCTGAGATTTTCATTGATTTTGATGCTACATTCATTGTTTAAGATGTTATTTTCGAGATTTGATCGCACGAGTAGATCTGTAGGATGTTTTTAGGGTTGTGAGCATGTTTGGTTTGGAACCCCGAGGGATCGAGTGAGTTTTAGATGGGCTTCGGGGTGTTTTTGACTTTGAAAAATCTAGTATAGTTGCTGTATCTGGTGCTTGTTGTACTATGCTTCGCGAACGCATAGTCACCCCTGCGAACGCGAAGGGGAAACTACGCTGGGTCTGGGTTTGTTCATCGCGAACGGATAGACCTGGACCTGAACGCAAAGCACTGGGGGGCTGTACTACGCGAACGCAACCAGTCAACCGCGAACACATAGTTTTAGGAGGGGATGGTCAGGGAACTTAGGAAAGCCTATGAGAACGCAACCCATTATACGCGAACGCGAAGGTAGGGTTGGGCTAAGCGTTCACGAACGCATGGATTTTCCTACGATCGCATAAGTCCTCAGCAGGCAACCCTTCGCGAACGCGTCAATGTTCACACGAACGCGATGATACGCTCATTTTACACCTTAAAAAGAGTGCAAGCGATCGTTATCAAATATAGTAACCCAACAAGGTTGGGGTCGAATCCCACAGAGAACAATATGAGGGCGATTAGGAATGCTAGAAAGTTATCACTTATCGCGCAATGCCAAATAATTAAGATTTTTGGTTTTTTTGATAATTGTTTATAGCTAAATGCGAAAATATAAACTAACCTAGAAAGCGAGTAAAATTATCGATGGCAACAAGAATGAATGCATCGGGAATTACACTCAAGTAACGATCCAATGCATTTCACGATTTTACAAATATGAGTGAGTTATGTTAATTAGCCACGGATAATATTTCTTAATTAGCTTTTCCCAAAGACTAACAAGACTTCCTAAATGAATTATTCCTAGCCCAATTAGGAGATTAAGCACTTCCGGGTTTGGCTACAAGTAGTTCAATCCTATCCCTAGGTAGAATCTATAAAATGAGGGTTAAATCCTCAAGTTCTTGTTAATTAATCTTTCCCAACCCCAAATAATCTTTTCCAAAATTAATTCGGAGTTAATGGGCGAGTCCTAGGGTTAGCTAATCCCTTTGGAAACATTAAAGAACAAGAATAATTAAAATAACAAACACCCACTTCATAAATATAATAAAATCATTCAATACATAAGCACAACAAGGTATTTAATCCACACTTTAAATATGAATATTCCCATAAACCATATTCAAGTGTTGGAAAAATACTACACACTTAGATATTCAATACAAAACAAGGAAATGAAGAAATAAACATAAATGGGTAAGAAATCCTTAACCACAATGGTGAAATCTTCAAGACCCAAGTGTGTGTGCAAAGACCTAGCTTCAAGGACTTGTTCTTCTCTCTCAAAAATATATTTAAAAAACTCAAAAATATGTCCAAAGATATGCCAAGATATGTAAAAATGGCTGCTAGGTCGAGTATATGAGAGTTGAGTTTGGAAAATGTGATTTTACACTCTTGTCCAGATCTGATTCCCGACTATCGCACCTGCGGAAGATTCCTCGCAAGTGCGATTCCGCAGGAGCGGAAAAATTCACGCAGGTGCGAGTTCTGAGCGTTGGTCACCTTTCCGCAGGAGCGGACGTCTGGTCTCACCTGCGGTTCTGCAGGTGCGTGAATTTCACTCGCAGGTGCGAGTTTAAGGCTGGTTTGACTTCCATCGCAAATGCGGACATATGGTCGCACCTGCGGTTCCGCAGGTGCGTAAAAAGCACCGTAGGTGCGAGTCCTGTGTGACTGAGCTAGCTTCGCAGGGGCGATCAATCCTTCGCAGGTGCGAGGTTGCGCTTGCGACCTAAAATCCGCAGGTGCGGAATCACTGAAGCATTTCATGCACCTTTTTCACCACTTTTTGTCCAACTTTCATTCCAATTCAACACCAACCTTCATAGCATCA
>ML256115.1:16314-35686 GCA_005239495.1 Nicotiana undulata | reverse complement strand
TGGATACATCTACACAATTGGAACTTGTAGCAACCAAACAACTGGAACTTGTAGCAACCAAACAACTGGAACTTGTAGCAACCAAACGATTATCATAAATCTCTTTCACAGTCACATACAATGGGTATTTAGTGAAATTCAAGTTTTTTCTTCTTTAATTTGATATACACCTTAACACCCGTATCGTTGTAAATCAGGATCGGTGGCAAACCATCCTTTGGGAGAAAGTTAATCTCTAATGTGTTTAACTTCGATCGATTCTAATCTGTTTCGAAATTGTTTCAACTAAATTGTTGTAACTGAATGTCGATTCGATTATTACACAATCGCTGACGAAATTGATAAACTTGTTGTCTTCCCATTCACCACTGTGAAGAACGTAAACTGAAAAAAGCTCCATCGGACAAAAAGTTCATATCAAAATTGCAGTAAAAATGAAAATTGCGCTGATTGCAGCAAAACAATTTCACTTTTCGTGTTTGATTTGTTGTTAATTCGAGATGAAGAAGAATTTCTAGGTTTTTTGGAGTTGCATTGACTGTAAGATCGCGTTTTTGTAGATTTGGGGAAGAAGAATGGAAAGAATAAGAGAAAATCTCGCTGAAAGATACAATCCTGCTTCTGAATCCCAAAAAACGAAAATAACACCTTTTTTTCGGATATGAGCCTATTATTTTTGGATAAATTGAAATATAAGCTATAAAGTTAAAAAGCAGTCAACCGAGTTATTTTAATACTAAATTTTCCCTTTTATTTTCTTGTAAAGAAACCACGTGTTGGAAAGCTTCTATCATAAATTAATAAGGACTAATGTAGCTCATTTTTGTAGGGTAAAGAGTAAATTTGATTCCAAACATTACAAGTAGGATAAGTTGAAACCATTTCATAAAGTTCAAGGGAAAATTTAGCCATTTTCTTTTTTCTTAATCTTACCTCGATTATTTCACTTTTGCCCCTCAGTCTACTGCTTTCGCCATTTGTACTCGCAAGAAATCAACCCTGCAGAAAAAGATTTGCCACAACCACAAACCTTTTTGTCTGCTCTATGAAAGTTGGCATTTCAATGGTTTCTTCATCTGTCGATTCTGTTCCTAACTCCTCCATGTCCTCCGCCGCTCAACAAGATAAGGTTTCTCTTGCATTCCCACAAAGTATATTTTTTCAATAAATCCTTTGTAATATTTTGCTCCTTCCGTTTCCATTTTAGTGATAGTAGGAGTGAATATTAAATCGATATGTGGTAGTTGGGAATTTGTTTTAGACTTGCTAGAGAATAGAGAACTGGTAATATTATTATTATTTTTACTATCTACTCCCTTTTAATATATATATGAGTTAGTTTGAGACTTATGGTCTTAAAAGCTTAAAGCTCAAGAAGTAAAAATTTTGTGGGTCATATGATATTCTCGTTTGAGACTTCTCGTTAAGGCTAAAATGGATAAAATGGAAAGCTTAAAGTTAAATTATTCTCAAATATAAAAATGTGTCATTTTTTTTGGAACAGACTTATAGAAAAAGTGTGTCACAAAAATTGAAAAAGAAAGAATAATATATATATGATTTTATTTTTAACTCTTATTTTATTTGGTAAGATGATGATATGAGTTGAGCTTAAATAGGAAGTGACACTAACTTATTTGAGACCGAAGCTTAGTAATACTTTTTTTTTATAGAAATGAATATTAAAGAAATGGTTGAAAAGCTACAAACTTTAAAGTATTAAATTGTTTAACAAATATGAATTCTGGAAAGTTGTATAGAAATGAATAGTGTCAAATTTTCGGGACGTCCCAAAATATAAAGGGTCATATAAATTGAGATCAAGGAGTGCAACTTAAGTCGTTTGTCTTCTTATTTTTCTCTCTTCCCTTTTCTTGTTTGGACTAGTGTTTTTTTTATAAATATTATTTATACCTCCCACCAGCACAGATATATTTTGTAAATGGTAGAATTTGAACCCTTGTCGTCAAGGTTTCCACCCACGTCAATGACTAATGACCGCTAGGCCAAACCCTTGGGTGCGATTTTATGTTATTAGCTCTTGTCGTACTCCGTATTTATTATGTGCGTGTGATCATCGAGCTGACCATTTGTGTGTTACTTCTTTGCTGTGATTTTTTGTCTGCATGGATCTCTGTGAAGAGTTGATTTGGTAATGTCATGCTCTTACTATGATTTAACCTGGTGTAACTTTTAAGAGATTCTCTTGCAATAGCATGTCTCTTAGGTATTCTTTGTTAACCCTTTAGAGCTCATTGTTGGCTCTGGAAGAATGCTTTAGGACATTATTGGCTTCAAGTGCCACAATCAGACATAAACAAGTACTGAACTGGTTGTTAACTCTTTTGCTCTGTAGCAATCGGTTAGTCCATATCCAAAATATATGTCAGGAATGTGAGTTATGTGTTACAGTTACTCTAAATTCCAGACAATGATGTATATACTTAAAAAGGGCAGCCCGGTGCACTAAGCTCCCGCTATGCGCGGGGTCCGGGGAAGGGCCGGACCACAAGAGTCTACCGTAGGCAACCTTACCCTGCATTTATGCAAGAAGTTGTTTCCACAGCTCGAACCCATGACCTCCTGGTCACATGGTAGCAACTTTACCAGTTACGCCAAGACTCCCCATCCAATGATGTATACTTACTAAAGGAAAATTTTGGAAAGTGCCTCTCATCGCAAAGTTAGGAAGCACAAAGATACTTTTCTGTTTTACAATCGAAATTATAAATAAAGCATCAAATCTTCTTCACTTATCTGTTATTTACCTACTTGCTCTTTACTCTTCTTGTAATTCATTTTTAAAGCTCTTCAACTATCAATATAAGACGCTACACCTTTGAAAATTATATAGAATTATGAGTCGGTTTTGAGCCTTTAGGTTCTCTAACCACTTGAAAAACTTGGCTTTAAGCTTGTAAGCTAGAATAGACCCAACAAGGTTTCTTGGCTAGTGACAGTCTCAAGTTTTCATAATGACTGTCCGAATGTGCTTTCTGGCAGACCGCAGAAGTGTAATCCGTCACGTCACGGATTGATGAAATCCTAGGATCAGGTCTAACAAAGACATAAAGGGTTTGACAAATAATGTGATACTCCGTTCTTGAATAGTTACAGAATGTCAAGTACTCTATAAACCTTCGGTTCTTCTACTACTAATGAACTTAAAAATTTGATTGGTGACGCAACAAGAATCAGCAAGTCGTTTGTTTAGCTGTAACCAGATTGTTACAATTACTGCTTGTTAATACAATCTTGTATAAGTTATCCTATCTCCTGGTAAATGCTCTTTTGTATAACAATATTTAGAACTTTTTAAGTAGCCGTTAATTTGTTTCATCTGGCAAGTGTTTGTGTTTCATCGTTCCTAGTTGGATTTTGTCGGTCCTCTAAATAATAAAATGAATTTATCTTCTCTATGCTGACAGCTGCATCCTTCTTTACTTTATGAAGTGTGTTTTTCATCATTTATAGTCGATACCATCCGCGATCTATGCTTCTTTACTGTTTATTTGACTTTCCTCTCAGACCCGTCTTGCTGTTCTATCCAGGCTATACTGTGGTAGCCCAGAGTTTCAATTATATTGGTCTGGGCTCTTGGTGGGCCCAGTAAGAAGGGATTTTTTGTTTGGGCCACATTTGGAAAGTCTGAACTACTGAGCTAGCTCCAGTAGTCAAAATTCACTAAAAAATGCATAGTAGTTGTTCAAAATGCTCGGGCATTGGTATTATCTGCTAATTTATTTCTCTCTATAGGTTGGAATTTACTAATGTAATCTGACTTGCTAAATTGTCCCCGCGCGTATTTATAAGGATAGAGGGCTTAAGACAGTAGGTTTCACTTCTGTGTTAGCATCGCCGCAGTCTTGCAAGATACCTAGGTTAATGCCAGCTTTCAATTTTATGAACTGATTAAAGTCCTTTTTTGTCTATTGAATGCGTATATGAAATTTTACCTGTCTGGTTGAATGGAGATCCTGTTCTCTTTTATTTCTTTTCCCTCTATCCTTTTGCTGCTACATTTGTGATTATGGATTATCCTGTGTTTTATCCATTTGTGCCTATTCCCTTTAGATTTTTGCCTGGTTTTTCAAGTTGAAGCTTTATGATGTAAAAGTTTATCACATATAATAAAGGCCTCTCTGCAATTGTTTTAATATATCTGGAGCTTAACATATAAAATTTGGCACCAATTCCTCCCCTTCTTCCTATGGGTTGGGTTGGTGGTAACTAATAAGAATGTTGACAAAAGATGCAATCGTAAAAATGATCTAAGGTTCTAATACTTTCCCAAAAGGAAGGATCAATAGGTACTGCTCATTCGGCTACCAGTTGCATTAGAGAAGCTTGTGACAGCTTGTCAATTGGGATGTTTCATCATCCCAATTTGCTTCCGTGGGTCATGAGATTATACAAAAATTTACTTATCTGCCCCGCAAAAAGAAAATTTTGGAATTCATTAATCACTTCTCTGTCAGTTTCCTATTATGTTAGCACTCATTTTAATTTGTTCCAGTGCAAGTCATCGACATGTTAAATGTATTGTGAACTCATACGATGTCCCAATTTTTATTTTGTTTATCATGTAGCTATATGGAGAGGAAACAGATTGAGAAGTTCAAGAGGTATGAAGTTGAGTGCAGGAGATATTTGATGTCCAAGTACTTCTCAGACAAGAATATCTTTGGAGGTAAACACTCCTTAGATACACAATAAGTGTATTTGTTCTCAGTATTAAACCAGAAGAGTTAATTTTTTATTGATGCACGCTGGAGTTTCATAATTGCATTTGTATGTCAATACACATGCTGGTTCTTGTGAACTGCATTTGCTCGCTTTCGGCAGATACTCTTATCCACATATCAATTATGTGTTTTAGGGATCACAATACCGTCTATTGGTTTTACCTATGTTACTCGGACTCTCCGAAAATGTCGCCGGGTGCGTGTCTGATACTCCAAAAGTAGTGTATTTTTTGGAGAATCCGACACGGGTGCGTCAACATTTTGGAGAGTCCACGCAACATAGGGTTTTACCTCTCTTCCTGTACCTAAATTGAGTACCTTCATATCTTTATGCTTATTTTAGTGTTCTAACTTCTATCTTTGTGTCTACTTTTTCTGCTCTTTCTCCCAAAATACAGATGCTACTTAGATCTATTTTGTCAAGAAAACTATTTAAGACATCCTTTCTCAAAAAAAATAAAGACAATACATTGAAGGATCAGGGTCATTTATTGTCATTAGGAAGTGCTTATTCAAGACTGTAGTATGGTACTTTAATATGGATCTGTTTATTTCCCTGCAAGACAAGGTGGGTTGCTCTGATGGTAAGCACCCTCCACTTCCAACCAAGAGGTTGTGAGTTCGAGTCACCCCAAGAGCAAGGTGGGAGGAAGGATGCCGAGGGTCTATTGGAAACAACCTCTTTACCCTTTGGTAGGGGTAAGGTCTGCGTACACACTACCCTCCCTAGACCCACTTGTGGGATTATACTGGGTTGTTGTTGTTAACAACACAAATTACCCCAATCCTGGACGGGTGGACGGGCAGAGAGGCTGTTTCCGCTAGACCCGCAGCTAAAGAAAAGTTATTCCCTTGCAACAATAGTAAATTAATCACTATAGGATTAACTTCCTCAGACTTAAGGCCTGTGTAATAAAACTCTTTTGATTGAGAATGAGAAGCAGCACATATTGGTTAAGTCAGTAAACTTTTCCAACAGGGATGATCTTTTTGTTGAGTCTGCTACCTCTTTTGTGTTGCTATTTGTTTTTCGACATGCCCAACAAAAGGAAAATTTTATCTTTGTCATGGTATAATTGTATCCCTTTTCAGTTTGCCATTGATAGGCTAAGAATTGTTCCTTAAAAGCTTTAGACATGTTTGATTAGTTTACTGATAATTGTTTGCAGGAAACATATTTGATGTGAAAATGACTAAAGATGGAGAAACCACAAAAGTTAGCAGGTAATATATGTGAAAATATTGTATGTTTTTAATAATCTTGGCATATCTTTTGTTGCCTCACTAGCTCTTTTTGCTGTCTTTATTTTTTAATTTTTTCGATTTCGTCTCAGGTTTCCTGGTTATCAGTCCTATGTAGACCCTGCTAATTTTAATGATGATAACAGTAGCAACTCAAATTCTGCAACTGCAACTGCAAGTGAAACTCATGCTAATAAGAGGAAGCAACCTTCAAAGAAAAAATACTTATCTTAGAATTTCTTTCCTTTTATTGGTTTATTCTTTTAATAAGTACAATATTGTGGGCGCGTAATGAATCTTAAATTTTCAAAGAATTTCATTTCATCATTATGGATTGCACAAATAATTATTTTAAAATTCATTTTATTTATGATTACAGTTGGAAGGTTGCTGAGCATATTACATTTTAAAACTTATATATTAACCTATTTAAAATTCCCCACAACAGCACAATATTTTCTATTTCTATTATATAGAAAAGGAAAGATAGTCGATCAAGGGCATATATTTTATTTCAAAAAATTACTATATTGTTTGTAATTCTTAAATGCAAACTATCATTGATACACGTGGGACTCACATTCTCATAACCACAACATTCCTTTAAATGTTACCCCATGTTGTTTAGACTACTTTTGTGGCGAGTATTGCAATGCAAATAATCATTTGGAAAATGATTTGTAAAATTATTAATTTTGATTTTGTCAACTAGAAGTTTTCACAAAGAAAGTTACTTAAATTTTAAATAATAGTGCTTGTAAATATTTACAAGATTTTCGTATTTACCCATATTATATTAAAGCAATTTACATTAAAATTAAAACGTTTCATCTATCCTCACTATTTGAAGGTGATTTCAAACTAGAAAAATTCATATTCAAATGTAATTTTAAAAAGTAAAGTTTATTAAATCTCAAAAATTAATTTAAGTGATGAGATTTGTTCATACTGTATTAAATGTTATCTCTTATATGCTTAATTGATGCGAAAATATAATTTACATGGTTTGAACTCATTCTTCCCTAATAAGTTTTCAACTATCAATAAATTATCGTAAACATTATTTTTTATAACTTTTATATTGTTTCATTATGAAAATTAACATATGATAAATCTATAGAAAAATAAAAACATTTCTCTTATCTCTTTAATTAAGAAAAAAAATTAAAATCCCTATAATAATCTATATGGACTTCTATCAAATTGTTAATATTTTATGACCAGTTAACATAATTTAAAATGAGTTATAATAAAATATAATTTGAACTACTATATTGAATTACTACAATTTATATCATGTTAAAATTTGTTTAGTGCCTTTGGTTTTCTTTGTTTGAAATAGTAAATTGCTTCTTTAGGGGTGTGAGTCCCTTGGAAGTTCTCTTTATTTATTATACTAAAAATTTCTCTTGAATTTATTGTATACAAGACATGAAGTAAAATCAATAGTAAGATTTTTTTCCATATTTTATCCTATTGTAAAGAATGATGTTGTTCGTATTAACTCTCATCAAGTAACTGATTGTTCTCACTGTTGAAACTCTTGCGAAACCAATTTGGATGTATTCAAGAATAGATTACAAATAGATTGGTAAGCTTCTTGTAGACAATAAATTCTATCGATAAAATAAAATCAAGCCGAAAAATATCGCAACAATCGTAGTATTTTATTTCAAATATTTGAGGGTACAATCTCTATGAATCCTCTGATTCTTCTATTCAATAGTAAATAAATTCAAGGGCCTTTAAGCTTGATCTTGAATATGTAGTTGTCGTCACGAAAGATGATCTTGAATTCAACTAGCACGAACTTTGATTTGAACTCGTACTCCTTGAACCTTGATTTGTTCTTCGTTCTTGAGCTTGAACTTGATTTCTTGTATCTGAACTTGATTGCTTGAAGCTTGAAACTTGTAGAGAAATTTGTGGCGTTTGATCCACGAGCTCTCTCTTGCTTCTTGTTATAACTTCTGGTGTCTTTTCTGGGTTATGAAGACCCCTATTTATAGTAGTGGGAGAAAGAGTTATGATAAGAACAAACTCTTTCCGACCAATCAAATTGAAGTGTGACATGGTCGCATTTGATTGGCGAGAATATGTCACTTGCACACGTGGCACGAGTTCATTGGCCTTTTAATGTGACTTGGCATGCCTTATCATTTTGGCACGTGGCATGATCATATTGGCTCTTCAGTATGACTTGGCGTGCCACGTCATTTGACGCGTGGCACTGGGCCTCTAGGAAGATGACCTCTTGGGCCAAATGAAGTGGGCTCATCACTTTAGTCCAATTAAATGGGCTAGCCCAATGGATTAAGACTCATTTATTTAAGGAAAATTACCAGCTATGTCCATTTATAAGTAGCTCATTACAAAAATTGGCCAATTCATAAAATATTACTAATATTATCCAAATTAGCCAATTAGCTATTTGTAGCAAAAAAAAATCAATTTTTTGCTTTTGTGAGTGGGTGTTATTAGAATAGATTAGGCACAACTTAAGGAGCTTGAATATCAGTTTTGGGATGATTTGGTGAAGTTTCGAGGTGGTTTGAATTGAAAATTCGAAGTAAAAACTGAACATGAAAAAAATGATATGTGTATCACACTGTGTACCATTTGTGTATCACATATGTATCATATTTGTATCAATTGAGTATCACATATATATCCATGTATACCTGTGTGTGAGATACATGCGTGATACATGTTTGANTCATCCATGAAATTTCCTTTCCGTCTTGTATCTAGTGTTGCTAATCACGCTTAAAAATATGGAAGGTGATTTTTGCATTTGATTCTTTGAGAGAAAGAACCCTATTATTTGGTTTTTCAATTTGTTGGCTAGTTTTGGTGTCTATGACTAATGGCTAGAGGTTGGTAATTTGAGATTTATTTGGGACATTTGTGTAAGTTTCCCTTTATTTAATCCATATATATTGGACCTATATAATTAATTCATTTATATATTAGCCCATAATATTTATTTGGACCAATACATATTATGGATTTAATTTTTAATAAAATTTATATGCCTACACTCTTATTCTGAAAAATTTGTTAATATAGATGACATTTGTAGCTTTAATGTATTCTCTTGTATAATATTCAAATAGGAAAATAATACTTTTGAAATCAAATTTTAAATTAATGTTATGTTTGATATGGATGTTAAAAATGAGTATTATAGCATGTAGTCTTTTTATGTTAATTGAAACAACTTAAACAGATTATAATTTATAGTTTAATTTTAAGTAAACTATTAAAATAAACTAATTATTGTGATCTCCAATATCGTTCTCTATCTATGATTAAATGCATATAATAATGATTAATTATTCATCAAAAAATTATTAAACCCCGACAAACAATAATTTTAACACTACAATGTTAGACCCGTATAGGCCGCGCGTAAAACCATCCCAAGCGTTGCTAAATTGTGATTTAACTTTGTCGGATGCATGTAATGATTTTTCTCCGTCATCCTAAATTGTGATAGGCCGAGTTATTTGGTAATTGTACTGGTGGGAGATAGAGATAAAAAATGTATCCGGTAAAATAGTTGAGTTGCACACAAATTAATCGAAATACAACACGAGTAGTGTGACTGATTTTATTTTTTAATTATTATTAGAATTTTCTAGCTTTCATGTGGCTATGTTTAGAAAAAGGCAAACAACTGTTCTCTTTTTAAAAATCCCAGAAATTGAAAATACCTAACAAGTTTACAGTCCAACCATGTAGAATCCCAAAACTCTCAGTTGCTTCATTTTCCGTACAGTCGAAGATACAGTTCCATAGGTACACAGCTAGGTAATATTTGCATTTTTCAATTTATTTTGAGCTAGGAAATCAATGAGACCACAAAGTGAGTTTAATAGAAAAAAAATAACAACATATCCTGGGGATCTCAGTAAGGTATAGTGTGTACGCAGACTTTACTTATATCTTGCCCGTATAGAGATACTATTTTCGATAGATTTTCGGCTAAGACAAATTTAATACTCCATCCGATTCACAATAAGTGACCAATTGCTTTTAGCACGCCCATTAAGAAAATATTAAATTATATACAAAAAAAACTACTAAGACTAAACTACCCATAATTAAACATTTAATGTGAGGAATAAGAAAACTTTTTGAGGATATGTACATAGGGATTAGTTTGTAAAAACAAATTGAATTCTTTCTTAATTGGACATTTATATTGAACCAAAATAAAAAAGGAAACTGATCACTTATTGTGAACCGGAAAGAGTAGTAAAATGTAGTAATTTAATTCATGTTTGTTGTCTTTCGATGTTTAAGACTTTGGTCCAACCCCGACAAGGAGAAAAGTACACACTTTAATCTCGACATTTTTGTCTGTGTTGTTAATGTACGTTCTTTAGGGCATAGTCCACAGACTAATTTCAAGACTCCATCATCCTCGGTAAAAGTATTTTCAGCTCTCAGATCGCCAATAATTAATTTAAGCTTCAAAATTAATCACCAGTCATATTTCAGTAAAAGATATTTTAATTTGTCACATCTAATTACATAAAGAAATTTCAAATTACAGTTAATTATAAAAATGACTTTAGCTACGTTAAAACTTCTATTTCTTCTCCGATCTCGAGTCAAATTTGGCTTTACTAATTAATTACTCAAAGGAGAGAGACTTGGTTTAAAATTAAAGAATAAGAAATCGCGGTGAGACTTAGGTGAAAACTTGTTGAGTTTAAATTTTATACATTAACAAGTCACTTTTATCTTCATTTTTATATTTATATTTTTTTCTCTCATTTTTATTAGTTCTTCAGATTATAAAAGTATATTTGCCTGTGTTTTCTTGTTCTATAGATCTCAATTTTTTTTTATTTGAATATGTTTTTAACCATTTTTCTTTCTTATTTAGTTAATAATGTTTGTTCCTTGAAAGGACCAAATATATTCAATTTCAATAACACATATTTATTTATGTACCAAAAGATCTTGTAAAGCAAACTAAATTAACTCAAAATGGATCGAACCGAGCCGAACCGAATTAATTTAAAATATAGCGAACCGGCCAAATGCATGTATACCCAAATTCAACCTCTTTGACTACACTATTTCTGTTTATGTCAAAGGTGCCCAAAGCTAGAAGTAAGATTTTGAGTAGAATATTCAAAGCTTTTGAGTAAGTAAGATGGTTTGGAAGCAAGTGAAAGAACTAGTTGCATAGATATAGATATAGAGAAAGTCCTTTCACTTCAGAGGGTGATATTAGGGTTTTGAGATCGGTTCTGACGTCGAATAGGTTTTCGACCCGAAAAGCTACACAGAATGCGGGTACTACGAGGCCCTGGTAACTTTATAGTAACAACTTGTTTGAATGGTTGTTACTTATCGTTTCATAATATATCGTACCGTATTGTAATGTATCGTTTGATAAATATAATGTTTGGTAAATTGTATCGTTTGCGATCGTTCCATAATATGACGCAAAGTGAACATGGGCAGCCATTGATAAATAAAAAATTAGTGGGAGACCGTTCCCTCGTGTTATGGACTTGCTTGTTAAAAACCTAACTGTAAAGTTACAAAGGGTTATATTATTTTAAGTTTTTCATCGTATTATCGAGCATGATATATACATAGATTGAGTGATTCAAGACAGTTTACCACTTGCCCATGTTCTTCTCCTTAATTCTCCAATGTTTTGATTTTCACCCTGACTGACTTCCTTCAAAATTCTGTCCGTTAATCACCACACCTTGCTTTATTTTTATATTTATATTATACTGGTGGATCACGCAATTTCATACTAAACGACATTCTTTTCGCTTTGACAAAAGTCCTCTTCTCATGTTTAAATTAAAAAAAATTCGCATAAATAATAGGGGTTGGATCAAGTTCTTTGACTAGGATTAAGTTTACCATTTTACCAAGAATGTTTATACATGTGTTAAAACACTTATTTTATAATCTTGAAATATACCTCACTTTAATTTTATAGTGTATATTCATCATTTTTAGTCTCCATATATAATTTCCTAGCCCCTTTAAATCCATGAAATGGGTGTTGAAAGCAAATTAAGAGCCCGTTTGGACATAAGAAATTTTTTTCCTTTTCTTCCCAAAAAAAGTTATTTTTTCCCGAGATCAGTTTGTTCGTAGAATTTTCAATTTTCACTTGAAGATGCATTTTGGAAATTTTCGAAATTTGAAAAACTCCAAAAAAGTTATTTTCAAAATTTTCATTCAAATCACTCACAAAACTTCAAAAACAATCCATAATTATATTCATGTCCAAACACAACTCTAAATTTCAAATACTATTTTCACTTTAAAAAAAAAAATCAACCATTTTTCTGAAATTTTACAATTCTTATGTCCAAAAGCCCACTAAGTGTGTAGATGCCTAGTCAATTTAAAGCATAATTATGGCTACTTTAAGACCCTACCATAATTATTGTTAAGTTAGTTATCCCTAGATTCAATTTTATTGTTTGGTTAATCTTTTCAATAGCTGCTTCTCTTCTCTCAAAAATATTTTTTTTCCTTTAAAAAAAAATATCTTAATTTTGAAAGAAAACACTCTTGGTAAAAGAAAAAGCAGTTTAAGTCTTAAAAGCTTGGTCAAACAAACTATAACTTACATTTTTTTTTTTGTTGGATATAGTAATTGAACTTAAATATGTCAGTGATAATTAATCTTATTTGCCTTTAAGTTTTTCTTTGGTGCATGATCTTTTGTATTGCTATCAAGGTGTAACTTGTATATTATCAATATGACCAAATTCATAGTGTAGGAAAGCATTTAATAGTTGAAAATCTAAAAGTGTTGTTTTGAAGAATTAACCGAAATAGACTCCCACGAAAGCACTTAAACTAAAAATGGCCGATTGAGGTATAAAATATGCATATTGATGTATTCTCTTTAGTTCATAAGAAGTGATCAATTTATTTTTTAGCATGTTTATTAAAAAAATACCTATTATGACTAAGCTATCCCTAATTAAACATTTAATGTGAGGAGTAAAAAAACTTTTTAAGGATATGTACATAGGGGTTATTTTGTAAAAACAAATCGAATTCTTTCTTGATTACTGATGATAGGCTATAATTACGTATTTTAGTCGCTTATTATTACACTCTAATTTACTGCACTTTAATTGCTAGTGTTTTTGCACTAATTGTGTATTTTATGCCTTGTAGGAGTGATTCTGAGCTATATATAGATGTTATGCAATGAATTCAAGTGATTTGGAGCTTTGAATTCTGAGTAAAAGCCCAAGAAATTAAGCCGGGATCGTGTTCGGGGGTCAAAGTTGATAGTTAAGAACAAACGAAGACTCGAATAGACATATTGCGCACTGTCTAGTAAAATGGACATAACATTTTTCTCCGAACTCTATTTAGGCTATATAATATATGGTTGGAAAGCTAACTCAAAGGGATAAAACTTTCATGTTTTACGGTTTTCCAAATTCTGAACGGAACAGGGTGAAAAACGTGTTCAAAATCAAGACCACGGACCTGGACGCGGGCAGAAGCAGAGAACTGGTAAATGACCAGGCGTAAAAAAAAGGTCCCTTTTCGCGCAGGAGAAGGTATAATTATTTGGGCCCGACCCTACTTGGTATATATACATGGGAGAACGTTATTTTTGGGAGATTGGGCATATTTTGGGCACTGATTCGACCTAAGGAGGCAGAGACACAATAGGAGCAAGGCGGAGAATTCTTCTACGAGTGTTTCCTCCATCTTCTCATCTTTCATTGTTGGTTATGACTTTTAGTATTGTAATTTTACAAACTTTTATGAATAGCTAATTTGTTATCTAGGGTTTTGATGGAACCTTTTGTAGGATAAATTCTTATTACGTTTTTATATAATTGAGCCGTAGTATTTTCTCTATTTGTTCAACTAATTTCTTGTTGTAGTTGATTGAAGGGCCCTCAATTAGCTGTGCCTATTTAGTGCGTATCTGCTCGAGAGAGAGTGCATATATAGGTAGTTGTTGAACAATATCACTCCCAAAGTACATGAGAGATCCATAACCGAGGGTTTAAATGTTGGATTAGAAATAACGATACCTTGGGTGCAATCTAAAGTGAGCTATATTAAAAGCAGCTAGTGTAGCTCGAAAGAGTGCGTCTAGTAAATTATCGTAAATGCTCGAGAGAGATTTACGGTAACAAGAGTGCTCATGATTGATAGAGTGTACTTAGGCGAAATTATAGAAGACGTAAAGGGAAGGATTCCGACAATTGGGGAAATCATAACTCTAGACCTCCTTAGTTTTGTCTCAAATTTCATCCTTGTTAGTTGATAATTTTACTGATTTATAATAGTTGTTAGTTAATTAGTTAGAAATAAATATTATAATCTCTATAATTAGAAAATTGTTTGGACTTGTGTTTCTTAGCAATATTGAACAATTATAGCTAAGCCTTAGTTCTCTGTGGGATTCGACTCCGGACTTGTAAACCGGATTATATGCAACGACCACTTAGTCCTTTTTATAAGGCATAGTTGGATGTGATCAAATTTTGGCGTCGTTGCCGGGGAACTAACGGTGTAGCTGTAAGTGTATATATTGCTAGGTTTCAAGTTTGATTTTTTTCTCAGTATTTGATTTTTATTTTCTTTATTTAAATTTTATTTGTTAATTTAAAAAATATGGCATCATGTAATTTTGAGAATTTGGATGTTGGTACTTCTACTTTTGATCCTCGTTATGCATATTGTGGAGGAAACCACCCAGGACAAAATTATCAAAATATTTCCGAGAGCGAGCTATGTGCACCAACTCAATCTTATGTGTGGAATGTGTGTGATATGTGTGGTGGTCAAGATGGTCACTTTCATGGTTGTGCTTATATTTCTTGTCTTTCCCCAACCCCTTACTTTGATGGTTCTTCTTTTTCTTGTGAAGTTAATAGGAACAAAGAACCCATGGATGATGACATGAAAAAGATCGAGGATATGATGAAGTGCCTTGTGGAACAAAATTATGAGATACTAGAGCGGGTACAAAGGCAAATGCAACTATTCGCAACTTGGAGGCTCAAGTGAGTCAACTAGTTGAAGCTTTTAATGCTCAATATGCTAATATTATGGATAGTAGCCAGGAGCAGTGTGCATTAGAGATGAAAATTGAGGTGCCAATGGAGGGGTCCAAAGTAGAACCCCAACACTCTAACCAGCTAGAATTTGAGGATGTTGATGTTGAAGAAGTAATACTAGAGTCAACCAGGGACATTGGGGATACAAATTTAGTCGACTCTAGTGTGATTGGTGTTGAGGATGCTGAAAGTCCTGAAGTTCATGTGTTTGAGCGCATTGGTCCTCACTCCAAATATTTTTCCACATTGTGCTTGGATGATGATATGGAAATAGAGTCATCCGAGTCGATTGAGGAGTCAAGGAATGAGGAACAAGATGCCTACATTCTGGAATTTTTCTTGCCAGGAAGACAGGACTACATACCTCATCTAAAGGCCAAGGAGTGTAAAATAGTACAATGATTGCTCGGGCCAATTAGATTTGATCCACCACCCTTGGAGCATAACCGAAAACTTGAAGCCAAATTGAGGGTTCAATTCATAAGCTCGCGGTGGAGGCAGAAAGTGATTCGCGTCGTGCCGCGACGTTAAATCAAGCGCTTGTTGGGAGGCAACCCAACTTTCCTACTTTCTTTTGTTTATTTTTTTAATTTATTATTATTTTATTATATTATTTTTGTCGTGTCGATTTTTGATTTTTTAGGAGCATGGAACGCAAAGCCATTGGAAGGATGCAACAACAAACCATTACTTGGAATTAAGTGTGAGCAATTCTCCTAACTCATCAATTACATAACTGGACACTTATTTTGAACCAAAATGTAAAAGGAAATTGATCACTTATTGTGAACCGGAGAGAGTATTATATATTTATAATTATGTATAATCAATGTATAATTTATGTATATGACTAGAAAAAGTAAACAATAAATATCACCGGCTATTTATGTAAAGATCCCAAATGTTTTTTTGGCACCTACAAATATGTGGAATTAGCATTTTATGAAGACTAAAAAACGTGGAATTAGCTGTCGCGCATAGCTAATAAAATATTTTAATAATTTGTCGCTAAATAGGATTAATGATGAATTATGTTGTTTATCTACATATTTTGTTCGTCGCTATTTCCAGTATTTTAGTAGTGCTAGTTTATATTCTAACAAAATCAGTTTTCATTTCTTAAATGTTACTTTTAGGACCCGTTTGGTCATGAGTTTTGCCAAAATAAATTTGGGATTTATTTGGCAAATTCATGTTTGGCTATAAATTTTGATCACATTCGGGCAAAATATCAAATTCCAAACTTCGAATCCCAAAATCACCCTAATTGCTGATTTTGGGCCAAAATCTCAAAACTTGGGAATTTTATATAAGTTAGGAAATATGTTTTGAAAATATATGTACAAATACATAATCATCTTCAAACCAACTTCATCCAAATCAAATTTTTCAAAATAAATTTGAAAATCTATAGTCAAACGCTAGGTTAGTATTTTCACATTCTATGCGATCAGACTTTGAATTTCCCCAGGTGCTTCTTGTACCCCGAAACCATATTTTATCAAGGAAAAAGTTTAGGAGTTCCAAACCCAAGGCTTTGACTTGGTTTTAGACTCTGAACTTTCTATAAATCTCCAGCTTTCGTTCCATTAACTTCCTCTCCTTTGTTGCAGAGACAGACAAACATACCCTTAGTAAAATAAAGAGAGGTCAAATGTTGTCCTTAAGTTTTAGTAGCTTTATGCTTGTTCTCCTCTTCATTTTTCTATCCATAAAAGATACTATTGCTCATACTGACAAAGGTATAATTACTTTCTATAATTTCTGTTAATTATTTAAAAACTTGCTTTCTGGTGAAATCTCATTTATTAGTTGTTTATATACGCACTTCTGCAGTTAAACAAAATTTTGTGGTCAATGAAGCTGGAAATGATATTGCTAAGGAAGGAAGGAACCACCTTACTGAGGAGAAGGTATAAATTTGATATTTCCTTGCACTAACAGTCTAACTTAAACTCATTATTCAGATAACTTGTTCCATTTATTATAACAATTACCTGTAATAATCTTGTTTGGTGTGCCAACAAAGTCCCATAGCAACCGAAAAGATTGAGAGCCTACATATAAGGTGTAGGTATCTCTTATTAGTGTGCGACCTTTTGAGTAAACTGGACAGTATCACACCATATTAAGAGTGTCTTTGAGCTTGTTTCGGCGAGCAACAACTGGTATAATGGTGCGGGGCGAGGCCAGGTTCGGCGAGGCGAGTATGGAGATGGCAAAGTAATGGTGCGGGGCGGTGCGCACACAAGAAGAAGCTTGTTGCGAGCTTCGGTTGCCATAATACTCTAACAATGCAGGTGACACACAGTGAATCTCGGAAACTAACTCGTGGATCGTGGCTGTGATCACATGGAACTTAGTTCGAGGGAGAGACCCGTGAATTATGGTAGTAAGCCACGTGTAACTTAGTTCAAGGGGGAGATTGTTGGGCGTGCGAATAGTTAACTCACTACCCATTTCATATCAATAGTTAACTCACTACTCGTTTCCTGTTAAGGCTCTAATAATCCTGTGAAACCTTACTTTTCCAATTGAGAGTTAGAAAATTAAACTGATCAAGAGATTCTTGAAATTTCAGGAAATTTTAGATGGTCATATTTCAGCATCTATTCAATTTCGCAGTGACAGAGTTGGAGGAAGAAAAAGAATGTTGGAGCAAAGTAGTAAGAAAATTGAAGCCATGCCAAGTAATAATGGGCAGGAAAAGCTAAGAATGCAAAGTAAATTGAGTGGCCATTCTGATAATGTGAAGGTCAATAGAGCAAGTTTCACAGCATTCAGTGCTGATTATCACATGCCAAGAACGCACCCTCCAAAAAATAACTGAAGTTTTGGCGTATCATGACATGATATTCTTTACTATTTATACTGTATGTATCTAATATTCGAAAAGGTCTAAATGATTTTCAAGTTTTCATTTGTTATATGCAGTTTTCTTTTCTCCTTCCTTTCTCGTTGTAACAATAACAACATACACAGTATTATTCTACACCGTATGGTCTGAAAAGGATAGTAGATGTGCGAACCTTATCCCTACCTTGAAGGATAAGGATAGAAAGGCTGTTTACATTATTATCTCGTTGTTACTATAGTTAATAATGTTAATGTTACAGTTCTGATTCATGTTATACCCTTTTCTCATGCAACAAATCCAATGCTCGAAACATGAATTAAGACCATATATTTGTGGCTAATGTTTTAATATGGTCCAAATTGGACATTGTAATATCGACATGGTCTCAACCATGTGAATTTTTGTGAACTAAGAAGTTTAGTTCGAGATCAAGTAATTAATGCATGCTGATGTGGCAATGTGTAATCACGCTTAGCAAAAAGAATTTCACATAGTAGTGACTTAACAAGAATGCCCTTTTCGTTCGAAGTTTTGGTTTTCTATTATTATAAATTTTTCTATGTTTGATTAGCTTAAATAATTTGGAAAATATTTTCCTCATCGACTCATTTTCTTTTAATAGGAGGAAAATATTTGCCCTATCAAAAGTAGGGAAAACATTTTTCAAAACTCCTTATCAAGCTTCCCCACCATATTTTTGCGTCACCACCCACCCACACCCACCCCACAATTTTTTTTTACTTTTTTTGTAATTTCAAATTTTTATTTTTTTGGCACCCTCCCCCCACACTTCCCCTGCCCCGGCCACTAGGGCTGTTCATTTGGATCGGATATCCGAAATCCGAACCGATCCATTCAATTTTGGATTTTGGATTTTGGATTGGACCGGATTTCGGATTGTGTTTATAAAAATTTCGGATTTCGGATCGGATTCGGATTGGTATATTTTAATCCGATCCGATCCGAAATCCGAAATTATTAGGCAATGTATAAATACTATACTTTAATTTCGGATAGTCAGTACTTTCTTTACATCTTCCTCCAAGTTATTACCTTTACAATTGCTAGAGTTAGCTATATTGGCGCCATAGTACTCTCATAATTGTATAAACATGAATTTTTCTTAATGCATTGCCTCTTTTACAAAGAAAATATACATATTAGTTTGCAACATTGAGGCATTTACGATCCGAAATCCGATCCGATCCAAACTTTAAAATCCGAATCCGATCCGATATAATTCGGATCGGATTCGGATTGCATTTTCTAGAATCCGAAATCCGAATCCGAAATGTGCTAAATCCGATCCAATCCGATCCGTGCACAGCCCTACCGGCCACCCCCTGCCCCCACTTTCGCACAAAAAAAAATTACTTTTTTGTAATTTTCAAATTTCTGTTTTTTTTTTGCACCCCCCACCCATTCCCCTGCCC
>ML256115.1:0-16244 GCA_005239495.1 Nicotiana undulata | reverse complement strand
CCACCCCCACCCCCGGAAAAGATATTTTTTATTAATTTTTATTTTTTTTTATCTTTCGGTTTACAGGTTCAAAATTTTAGAAGTTCCAAAGTTATGAGTTCGGAGGTTTATGTGTTCGAAATTTACGGGTTCGAAATTTCGCGGTTTCGAAAGTTTTGCGGTTAAGAAGTTTATGAAATTTGTGGGTTCGGAAGGTTGTTGGTTCAAAAGTTTATGGCTTCATGTTTATTGTATCAAAATTATTTTATGAATACTCTTGAGAAAATATTTTCCTTTATTTGCGTACCAAACACTGAAAAATGAATAAGATTACTACTTGTTTTTCAAGAAAACATTTTCCACGAAAAACATTTTCCTTCGTACCAAACACACCCCAGGTTTGCAGAATTTCTTTTACCTTTTATTTTGGAGTCTAATTTTAAACAATGAGTTTAACTTATGTGCATTAGACATGAACTTAATTTTTGCACGGTTTAATTTTTGTCGATCTATAACAATGGAAACTTTTCATATAACCTAATACAATAACCTGACAAATTAAGTTGTTTACCCTAAAAATGAATAACAATTGAATTTATAAATAGGTTTAAGGAACGTGATATAACTTGACATAAACTGAGAAAATATATAAATAAATATTGAAATTGACTGTAAAAAGAAATAAATGCAAACCAAATCAAACGTATAGCTTTGGCCCTCGAGTTAGTTCACCCTCAAACCAAGTGAAGATTCTACTAGTATATAAACAGAGGAACATAATATTGAAAGCTAAAAGAAGGTAGTGTATAGCTTTGTATTGCGTAAAATGTAAGGTAAGAAATCTCTTGATTGGCTAATTAGTCGGCCTCATCTTGATACATACTGGGATTTTCGCTCGATTACAGATATTTCGGCTTTCCGTTACTTGACTGATAAACTTCCATCGGTCTTGCTCGATCTCTATTTTGCTTGGTCTCAATCTTGGCCGATCTAGCTATTGGGAGTTGAACCTATGACCTTACAAAGAAATTGAACCCCCTTGACCACTAAGTTACACATTTGGGTTGTGTCAAGGGGATTCAAAACTTAATATAAATAGAGGTAAAAACAGATTGTGCCTTATATATACAGTGTAAGTTTTCGGCAAAGGGGGTTAGGATGAACCCCCTTTTGCCCCCTAAATCCGCCCCTATCTATGGGTTACGAGCTCAACAATCTAACTTCGCATCATGGTTCGATATAACACGAGGTTAAACATTGACCTATCATGTTTCAGTCTCGATAAGTCATACAAAGGGCAAGTTCGTTTTGATAATGTACTCAGTAATACTTACCATACATCTATAAGCTTATAATCAGTTAAATTATACTTATAGTATTATTATTTTTTATCCCATATATGTTTATAATTTATGAAAAGATTCTGGCTCTACTATCCCTAATTAAAAAAGAAAAAGAATAGACTTGCACAATTTTCAATTTGAAATTTTTACATTCCTATACCATATAGGAAACTATATTACCCTCAATGTTTAATGTTTGATATAATTATATTTAGTATACCTAATTACCAACTATATACCATTTGTGTATTAGTTACATTAAATGGTCCGTATATCCCTCCTAAATCAATGGTACCGTATATTCCATATAATCCCCCCTCCCCCTCCACGTTTCTCTCTCCCAAACCCACCCCCTCACCCACGTATCATCCCCCCTCCCACGTTTCTTTCCCATTATTTTCTTTGTTTAAACCAGAGAAACGTTGTCATATTTGTGAATAGAAAACACACACACCCCATAAGGAAAAAAAAGTCGTCAATTCTTGAGATGGCAAAGGCTATATTGACTTTTGTTTTTCTGCTTAGCCTAATTTTTTGCAATTTTAGCTATATGGGAAGTTGTGTTGAAGTGGAAAAACAAAGTGTAATTGGACAAAACAGCAAGTGCCACAAGGATGCAACAGTGCAGCAGATTATGTCTCTTTCTGTAAAATTATTCGTTTTCAAAGTTGTGAATGTGATGCCAACAAGCATTTTTTTTTTTTGCATTATTCCACCCCCAGTGCTTAAGTAGCAATTATCTGGAATTTTTTCATTTTTTCCTAGGTTTACTTTGGATGGTTTTTTATTTATATGAAACGTGACGATTTTTTATATTTAAAAAAAAATAGAGAAACGTTTATTTCCCATTTCAATTTAGCATAATTGGGATTTTTGACATAATTGTGTTTGTTGTAGAAGATTTGTAGAAATTTTAGTCATTTTTGATTTGTGAAAACAGAAAATAAAGCATCTACAATCAGAATACAAATAATCTATAATTTATCTATAAAATATCTACAAACTGGGTACATTAAATTTTAATATGTCAATTCTCCTTCAATTGTAGCTTAATTGGAATTTTCGACATAATTGCGTTTTTTGCAGAAGATTTGTATTTGTGAAAACAGAAAACAAAGTATCTACAATCAGAATACAAATAATCTATAATTTATCCACAAAATATCTACAAACTGGGTACAGTGAATTTTAATATTCTAACTCCCATTCGATTGTAGCTTAATTGGGATTTTCGACATAATTGCGTTTTTTGCAGAAGATTTGTAGAAGCATTAGTCGTTTTTTATTTGTGAAAACAGAAAACAAAGCATCTACAATCAGAATACAAATAATCTACAATTTATCTACAATATATCTACAAAGTGGGTACATTGAATTTTAATATCCCAATTCCCATTCGATTATAACTTAATTGTGATTTTCGACATAATTGCGTTTTTGCAGAAGATTTGTATAAGGTTTAATCGTGAATGAAATTCCAATCCATGTAAAGAGGAAAGATAGAGCAAGAGATAAATACTTTGATTTCATTTTCCCCAACTCTCCAAAAACAGAAGGATTGTGTTTCCTTTAATGGTGAGATCAGAACTTACAGCAACTTACACTTGAAGTTTCATTCCTAAGGACGAAGAAAGTAGACCTAGTTCCTAAGTGTCTTGCACTATACACTCTTTTATGCCCATAAGAAAAGAAAAATCAGATAAATAACAGTAGGCAGTCATTTTCGTATGTATGAAGTTTGAATGCTAATATAATTTTTTCTATCACAACATGACAACAATTATTCCAACTTGAACTTCGACCTCGTGCAAAAACATGAGCAACATAAATTTGCGTTTGAAAATATGTGAAAGAATCTTTAATTCCCTAATATTACCGCGCCTAAATAAGGAATTCTACTGCTACAATGATTTCTTATTTAATAAAATATCTGGAAGAATATTTACTTCCCTAATTTTAGTGCGCCTAAATAGGAAGACTACAACTATTAAGATTCTGTATTTAATGAATTATATATTTTTTTTAGAAAAGCTATTAACAGAGCAGGTAATTTTCAAACTATGAATATATTTGATAATATAGTTTGTTATATAGTATAAGAGCGAAAAATTCCCTTTCAATTTTAATCCAAGTTCTGATAGAATTATGTTTGGGCTTGGCCCCATCTTATCATAGAATTGAGGCTATGGGCCGCAAATTTCCAGCAAGTGAGAAGGATCATTATCTACATCCCTAACTGTGAAGAAAACAACAAACGACGGGAACGATTCCGGCATGTTGTCGGAGATGGCGTCCGATCCGGAAGATACCGGAGCTCCGGAAATTCATCCAAACAAACGGATTAAAACCCTAACCCGAGTTTCACCTGAATCCTCGCCGTCCTCCTCCGACAAAGGCAAATCAAAGCTCGAAGTTTCGGATTGGGAAAACGAATGGAACTGCTGTGGAATTTGCTTGTCTGAAAGTGGACATGGAATGGGCACGATCATCAGAGGTTGTATCGATTGTTGCGACCATTACTTTTGTTTTGTGTGTATAATGGAGTGGTCTAAGGTTGAGTCCAGATGTCCCATGTGTAAACGCCGTTTCTCCACCATCCGCCGCCCTCCTAAACCTCCCGTTTTCCCTTCCGAACGCGTTGTTAATGTTCCTGTCCGCGATCAGGTTCATTTCTCTGTCTTTTTATTTTGTCTTGAATTTCTGTTTATTGTTGATTGCTGAATTTGATTCTTTTTGGTGAAAGATTGTCTTTTTTTCTTTCTGAAGTTTATTTTTATTGGATTGATTTCCGGATTCTGAAAATAGTGATAACTCCTGTGAGCTCAAGTTTATTCTTAGCTTAATTTGACTCATTATGATGTAGTAAAACCATTAAGGCTCATGTCAATTTATGTTGAAATAAAATTAAAATTTTGTCAATAATGCTGTTGATTGTAGTTGACATGTGAATTATATACTTATATTACATCTAAAGATAAACGAGTTTGCATCCGGATAACCTGTTGGTAGATCTTCTTTTTAATGATGTATTGAGCCTCATTATTGCTGATTTTTAGCTCAGAGAGTTGCAAGCATTATTCTGTTTTAGTTGTATGTAATGTAATTATTTGATGAAAAGCAGATGTCCATTTGCTTTATGAAAAGCTATCCACTTGGTCTATGGGGATTGCATCATCCTGCATTTACGCTTTAGGTCTCATGAATTCTCAAACTGCTGTTCTCACATCAGGATTCATCATTAATTTCTTATTAATTTATCTTTAGCCAGTAGTCTATCATTAAATTAGTGATCTGCTACCTTTAGTTTTTTTATGTTGAAGTTATGAACATCCGAATGCACTCTGAATGATAAAACCATTATTCTTGTCTATCTTAAAAGCCTAGTATCTAAGTGGAGAAGGATGGAGGGGCGAGCCCATTATCGGCTATACTTCAAGCCTTGCGCAATTGGCCTTCTGCGATTTCTCGGCTATTAAAATAAGTGCTTCAAAAGTTTGGAGGGGAAGACTCTGTTTTTGTTGTTTCCACTTTTCTGTGGTTCATACATTTTTTCATTGTATATATTTTTAAAAATTCACATGGTTTATGGTACCTAGACTAGACTAGGTATAATATCTCGACTGTCTCTCATGTATTACTGGTGAAATTTCTTATGCAGGTTCAACATTACCTCGGAAATGCAACAACTGGACCGCGGGATCTGTACGAAGAGGTGCAATGTAACGTGTGCCATAGCACGGCCGATGACAGTCTCCTGCTGTTGTGCGACCTTTGTGACACTGCTTATCATACTTACTGTGTTAGCCTTGGTGCTACTGTACCTGAGGGTGATTGGTTTTGTGCAGACTGTTCACTTCTGAAGGCTGAACAGGCTCAGGGTGAGATCAAAACTGATTGTGATACTCAAGCTAGTTTTGGTGACCACCGTTTAGCAGAACCGGCAAGACATGTATCTGTATATGAAATTGTACGAGAGTCATACACTCCAACTGCTTCCTTGGATGCTACAGACAATTCATCTCGTGCTGATACTGGAAGGCAATGTACTTCTCAAAGCAGCTTGATTGGCGTGGGCTCGATAGGAAAAAATGGTGTTGTAAGACATGCCACTAAGTTCAATGCCAGAACACTGGGGCATTGCCGCAATGTCCATGATAAGATTCGCACATTGCGTGAACATTGGAATGGTTTTCGAAGTGGATCCTTGACGTTCTCTTCTAGCAAAATGAGTAATGCTAGTATTGCCAAACAAAAATCAGTGCGGGGCAGCTATTCTGGTGAACGGCCTTTAGTATCTTGCTCGAGTCAACCAATGGCATCACAGTCTCTTGATCAAAATAAACTGGACAGTAAAGGGTCAATAGAGGTGGAGAAGGCATGGAAAATGATGAATATGGCCAAGGCAATAGAGCAAGGTCGTGACAGGAATAAAAGTTTCCTTCAGGCCTCAAAACACATTGTTAAGAAGAATACTAGCTGCAAAAAAGCTGGTGAATCAAGCTCAAGGTCTGGCTCACTAAAGATCGAACAGCATCAGCGTGCGTGTATTCAAAATGTTGGATCAGGTAGTCATTTCCCCAACCATGCTTTTAAGCTGGACAGTAAATTAGAAGGTTCTTCAGGTGTAGATAAAGGTTTTTCAATGTCATGTGGACCATCATATAATGAACTTGTATGTTCGAAGGAGTCTCAGACTTCAGTTCAGCCAGATATCTGTCATGCCAACGATGGACTAATACAGAAGAAGAAGTCGTATGCTGGGTCCACAGACTTGATTTCTTCTGTCAAGTCGACATCAATTTCTACCACTGTAGGTTATTACAAAAAGAACTGTTCTTCCTCGAGTAGCATTATCAATCCTCCTCAAGAGAAACTCAAGGTCGAAAAGAGTGGCATTAAGAACAGAGGTCAGGTGGAATGTGATGCCAAGACTGAGATCCAATCTCTTGTGAAACTCAACCTAAAAATCCTATGCAGAGATAAAAAGCTCGGTACGACTTTTACTTTGACCTGTAGTTAGCTTATGCATGCATCACTTCATTGCATTTATATGGTAAATAACTATTGTAGTATGATGCATCTGGTCTGAGCTTGTTATTTTGTTAGCACTTGATTAAGACCAAAGTATGTTTTTACTGCATGATATTCTATTTTTTTGAGTCTTGATATGATTTTAATCGACTTTCATCTGTGCAGAAGTTGGTACATTTAAGCAAGTTGCAAGACTAGCCACTCACTCCATCTTAGCTGCGTGTGGTTTGGAGCATCGGGGACCTGGCATTTCTTCCCTTCCAGAATGTGTATGCGTTCACGCCGAGGAAGTTAGAGAACTCAGGAGATCTACTCTAATGCCTAATTCATGCCGAGAATGTTTCTTTTTATTTGTGAAGAATGTGGTTAATACTATACTGCTCGACAACAGCTGAGAATTGGTAATATATTTTTAACTAGGCCAAACAACTAGATATCGAGGATTGGTAGTTTACAACACAATTACACTTACCTCTCTACTGCTCTAGGGGCAATATAGGCTACAACACCACTGATAGATTAGTGGTCATGCTGCTTTATCATATTATAGGATAGAGCTCATTTCATCTGTCAATGCTTATTTGATTTCCTCCAACTTTAGCGTGACACCAATAAAAACATACAGAACGCTGCTTCTCTCGAGTGTACCCCCCAATTTGCTGGGTGAAATTTCATTTGAACACTTTCCTAAGGAAACCCACCAATTTAACTACAATAAGATATAACATCTTACGATAACAACAAACCCAGTATGTTCCCATCAAGGTAGGGTCTTGGGAGGGTAGTCTGTACGCAGACCTTACCCCTACCTAACAGGTAGAGAGGTTGTTTCCAATAGACATTCGGCTCAGGAAGGGTAATAAGAAGAAGTGGAAAGCAAGAAAGTAACAAAGAGGGAAGAGAAAAGAAAAAGGGAGATATAAAGGATAAGTAGTACCAAATAATAGCAACAAGGATATAATATCTGAGGCGAATAAAACCACATAACGTAATAAAAATCTAAGATATTGAGGGACATGCGTGCTACTAAGACTATTGGTGAGCAACTAAAAATTACCAGCTAACCTTTTACCTTAATCTTTGACCTCCACACCCTCCTATCAAAGGTCATGTCCTCAGTAAGCTGAAGCAACACCATGTCCTGTCTAATCACCTCTCCCCAGTACTTCTTAGGCCTACCTCAGCCTCTTCTCAAACTCGTCATGGCCAACCTCTCATACCTCCTGGTAGGAGAATCAATGCTTCTTCTCTTAATATATCCGAACCATCTCAGCCTCGACTCCAACATCTTGTCCTCCACGGAGGCTACTCCCACTCTGTCTCGGATAACTTCATTCTCAATCTTATCTCTCCTGGTACACCCACACATTCATCTCAACATCCTCATCTCTGCTACTTTCAACTTCTGCACGTGGGAGTTCTTGAATGGATAACACTCAGCTCCATACATCATAGCCAGTCGAATCACCACTCTATAAAACTTACCATTAAGCTTTGGCGGCACATTCTTATCACATAAAACACCTGAAGCAAGCCTTCACTTCATCCATCTCGCTCCGATGCGATGTGTGACATCTTCGTCAATCTCCCCGTTACCTTGGATAATAGACCCGAGATACTTAAAATTCGCTCTCTTGGGGATGACTTGAGCATCAAGCTTTACCTCTATGTCAGCTTCATGGGTCCCGTCATAGAATTTGCACTCCAAGTATTCTGTTTTGGTTCTACTCAATTTAAAACATTTAGACTCCGAGGTCTGTCTCCAAACCTCCAACCTCGCGTTAATTCCGCTTCGCGTAAATTCCGCTTCGCGTCTTGTCAATCAACACTATATCATCGGCAAATAGGATGCACCAAGGCACCTCCCCTTGGATGGGTAGCGAAAATACATCCATCGCTAAGGCAAATAAAAACAGGCTAAGAGTCGATCCCTGGTGCAACCCCATCACTACAGGAAAATGCTCCGAGTCACCACCTACAGTTCTCACCCAAGTCTTAGCATCATCATACATATCCTTAATCATCCTAATGTACGCTACCAGGACGCCACTAGCCTCCAAACACCTCCACACGACCTCCCTCGGGACTTTACCGTATGCTTTCTCAAGGTCAAAAAACACCATATGCAAGTCCTTCTTCCGCTTCCTATACTGCTCCACTAATCTCCTAACCAGATGAATCGCTTCCGTAGTCGAACGCCCCGGCATGAATCCAAATTGATTCTCGAAAACAGACACGCACCTCCTCACCCTGGCCTCCACCACCCTCTCCCAAACTTTCATAGTGTGACTCAACAGCTTGATACCCCTATAATTGTTGCAATTTTAGATATCACCCTTGTTCTTGTAAAGAGGAACCATCGTATTCCACCTCCATTCTTCGGGCATCTTCTTCGTCTTAAAAATAACATTAAACAACCAGTTAGCTACTCCAAACTTGCTCGCCCCGCGCTCTTCCAGAATTCAACCAGGATTTCGTTTGGCCCCGTTGCTCTTGCCCTGCACATCTTACGCATCGTCCCTTCCACCTCATTTACCGTAATTCGCCTACAGTACCCAAAATCCCGCCGACTTTCGGAGTTCTCCAACTCACCACCACAATGCGTCTATCCCCCTCCTCGTTCAACACTTTATGAAAGTATGTCTGTCATCTTCTCCTAATAAGTGCCTCGTCCATCAATACTTTGTCATCCTCATCCTTGATGCACTTGACTTGGTCTAAGTCACGGGCCTTCCTCTCCCTCACCTTGGCCAACCGGTACAACTTCTTGTCCCCGACTTTGCCCCCGAGCTCCTCGTGCAAACGAACAAACGCCACATTTTTAGCCATCATAACTGCTAATTTTGCCTCTTTCTTTGCCTTTCTGTAACACTCCCGATAAGTCTTTTTTTCCTTCTCGTTTGTACTCTCTACTAGCTTCAAATAATCAGCTTTCTTAGTTTAACTTTACCTTGGACATCTCCATTCCACCACCAGGCCCCTCTATGATAGAGCCCTTCGTGACCCCTAAGACCTCTCTAGCAGCTACCTTAATACAATATGCAGTCGTGAACCACATACTAGACGTGTCCCCCCTACTCATCCCTTCCCTCATAGCCAACAACTTCTCCCCTAACTCCTGAGCTTTGTCCTTGGTCAAGTTACCGCACTTGATCTTAGGTTGCATGCATACCTCCCTCTTCCTCCTACTCCTCTTGATCTCCAAGTCCATAACTAGGAGCCTATGTAGGGTCGTGAGGTGCTCACTTGGGATGACCTTGCGATCCGTGCACAGACCTTTATCACATTTCCTGCAGAGAAGATAATGAATCTGAGTCTTGCCCATTGAATTCCGGAAAGTGACCAGGTGCTCTTCCCTCTTCGGAAAACTCGAGTTAGCTATAACCAAATCAAAAGCTCTAGCAAAATCCAACTGTGAATTACCTTCCTCATTCCTATCCCAAAAACCGAACCCGCCATGCACATCATCATAACCCCTAGCACTAGCCTCAGTATGGACATTGAAATCACCGCCAATGAACATCATCTCTGTGTGCGGGATACTACGCACCATCTCGTCCAAATCCTCCCAAAATCACTTATTGACCTCCTGGTCCAAACCTACCTGAGGAGCATATGCACTAATCACGTTTACAGTAAACCCACCAACTACAAGCTTAATACTCATCAACCTATCATTTACCCTCCTAACCTCTACCACGGGCTCCCCGAGGTCCCTTTCAACTAAAATACCTACCACATTCTTACCCCGACGCTTCCTGAGTACTATAGATATAACATCTTGTAAGTAATAAAGAATTATTACATTATTGAGTTTAACTTATGAAAAATAAAACCATAGGTAATGGTAGTTTACTTAGAACAAAGAATATTTTCAGTCGTATAATATGAAATTTTAATTTATGATTTGTGTTTGGCCCCTTCAATTTCGAGCTATCAGTATTCGAAATTCAAAAATAGCTAGATTTACAAGTGATCATTCAAAATAGTCACAGTTTCAAAAGTAATCGGAATTTAGCCACCTTTTATGTAAAAATAATCTGAACTAAAACACTATTCAAAATTCGAAAAAATACTCCAGCATAATATACTGGAATTACAGTATATTCCAGCATAAGTATACTGGAACTCCAGCATAAGTATTTTGGTGGAACTCCAGTATATATAATATACTGGAGTTCCAATATAACATTCGGTACAGCATAATATGTTGTAAGTTCATATACAGGTGTTCCAATCTCCGGTATATTATGCTAGAACTTTTCGTGTTGCAGCAAAATAATAGCTATTTTTTAATGACTTTGCAAACGCTGGCTATTTTTGAATGACCAGTCTAAAAACTGGCTAGCCCGTGCGATTTTTACGTAAAAGAGTTATTTTTCCTTTTAACTGTGTCTTGGTTTTAAAATTAATTTCTTTTTATTCATTATTTGATGTCGTTTGGATAATTACTGCATTATTGTTTCTTTGTTTCCAGTTTTTAGAGAAGAAATTGGTATTTAAATATCATTCCAACGTCTGCATTGTGGTGAAATTTAGGAAAACGGTCATACTTCTCCTGCTCCATAATAGAGGTATCACGTATAATTGGGATATGAAAATTGTAATGAATAAAATGATTTACAATGAACATAGTTCAATGATATGAGATTTGACAATGGCATGTAATTAAATTTTATTAAGTCCCCAACTAAAATTATGAGGAACTAAATAGTCTTTGCATTATTATTTTCCATACTATTTTATATTTTCATAAGTCATAAATGTAAGTGCTAGGAGCAAGGTAGAATCTTAAGTTATATGCATTTGCGATACAAAAATATTTATATATTTAAATTAGTTATATTATAAATAATAAATATTAATTGCTATAAGAAGTTGAACTACTCTATCAAACAAATATTATAATTTAGAGAAACCATAACGATAACGACTTCACCAAATCCATTGCCGTTATACCATTAACGACGTTTCCATGGAGGTGCGCACAGAAGACGGCAAGCAGAGTGGCAGGTTAACGGCAGGGAATGGGCGCACGTGAGCGGCTGGTCACTTTCACAGCTCACGTGCGTCACGTAGCCTCCCACGTAATAGTAATTTGTACCCGCAAATCTGGGCCTCTTGTTTTTGGGACCCTCTTCAGCCTTCAGGAACCGTCCCATCCCATCCCATCATGTCATTATTTTCCACCACCTCCCAATCACATGTCAAAATCCTCGCACTCTTACCCACGTGTTTTGGACAAAATTATACTCCACTAATATTTGTGAAAGTTTTGAGAATCCTGTTATATTTTGAATTTTGAAAGTAAAATTATTAGGTAATTTTTTTATTTGTCTAAATTTTGATACTCCATTTTTGTGTTGATTCTAGCGTATGCATAATTTTTTAGAAGTGATATCTACGTTTGAATAAATTAATAAATTACTATAGGAACAAGCAATTTATTTTTATATTTATACTTAATATTTTTTTTATTGATAAATAAATACCGTTCGGAGCAAGGTCCCAAAATAAGATGATACTTTTTGAATTGTAGTATACAAATTTTGAGTATAAATAATTTAACTTTTTTTTGTAAAAAAATTTATCATTAAAAAATACTATGAGTTTCAATAACTATTAATACAAAATCATAATAAAAAAATAACTTATTTTGACTCTAGAAATCTAAAAAGTATATGAGTGCAAAGGCACGATTCCCAAAACAAGAGGGAGATTATATTATGTTGCAGATTAAATTAAAAAGAAAAAAGAAAGATGTTGTATACACCGGTGGGACCAGCCAATCACAACATGAGTTGGCCACGTGAATTGGGAGGCGGTAAGTAAAACATTTTTTATCACGTGACTTTCCCGCAATTCACGGGCTACACGACACGTTTATTGTTGTAAAAAAAGAATAGTCATATTAATTACGTTCTGAATAGTATTAATAAATAATCCTCCGACCGTCCTAAGAGAAAAACTATTGTTAACTGATCCCTATAATGATACCTTAAGCAAAGAATGTGTGCAACAGCCAACACGGAAGCTTCTTCAACTCTACAATTATATTCGTTGAATTAAAACTAATCATTGAATCTTCTTTCAGTACTATGGATACTTCTATCTGTAAATGTATATCTAATCGCCTATGTTACCTTTAACCTTGTGGTTTCCGTATTTTCTGTGACACGTTAATGAACCTATGGACCCTATGGAGCAAAGATGTGACAGCAAGGAATCGGAGTCGGGACAGGAACGACCCTTGAGCAATACATGTGCCCTCAAAAGAATCGGGGCCACGTTCCCAGGTTCGATTTGAATTCCAAAACATCAGAGAGATTACCAGATAATCGAGTAAAATAAATATATTTGTGCCCAACCGGCGTGAATCTAGGCAGAAAATTAATTATTAGTTAACGAAAGATTTTTACCTTTTTTGAAATTGTACTTCGGGTAAACTCATCCACTATATAAATAAGACATCATTGTAACACGCATATCAAGGCAATATACTCTTATTTTCTCTATTATTCAAAATTCTTGCTTTTGTTCATCAATTCTTTACTATCGTGAGCCCGAGATCGAAGGCAGTCATTTCATTAAAGTTGTAACTGAGTCTGGGATCACTCCCTTAATTAGTTTGATAATTTGTTACGTCCTTTATCTATTTAATCTAATGCGATATATCATTTGTTATATCCACAATATTTATTACTTATTTCAAATTAAATATATATTTTCAAATTTAATAAAATATTTTAATATAAGTATCATGATAAATTATGTATTGATTTATTATTTCTAAAAATATATAAAAAATAAAAACATGCCAGGCGAACAAATTAGAATCGGATGGGTTTGTTGGTATGTCCAAACTATTGAATCCCAAACTCACAAGCACTAGAACTATTACTTTGATTTGTCGTTTTCTAAAGAAGCACGTGATTTGTAGTGTCAAACTCAGGTGTCCCACCATTTTTGCACAAAATTTGTGACTCTGGCTGCGGCGCTCTGTTCCTTGCGCCTGTTTGGATTTATCCTATTCTCTCTTCACGTACTATCGTTGAGGAATTCATTGAATAAAAATTCATGGGTCAAAGGAGTAATTCTAAAATGTTATACTCCTTTATCTCATAGAGATTATGAATTAATGTTGATAGGATAAATAAAACTGAATGACCTTCAATTCATGTTTGCATAAAATAACAAGAAGTTTTGAGTTGATGTGGGGCTTTCTTTATTTTGTCCACTGAACTCACATTCTTCAGCATTTGCATCTTTTCGTACTATCTTAGGCTGACAAACAATGTCGGAGTTGGGATCACATGATTTGTTCTTATCTACTCTTGCACAATACATATCTAAAACGGTGAAAGCAGAGTGACGTAGTTTGTACCGGGTAAAATATGCGTACATTTATATTAGTGCTCATAAAGATGAAATAAACGCCTATTATCAGGTAGCATTTAGTATATTGTCCGGTATAAATAATTTATCATTCATGCCTGTCATTACACATTTTCCAATGGTCTTCATAATTTTTATGCAATCGGATTCAATTTTATATTAGAAGTACATAACTTTAGTTGTAAAATAATAGTTGTCAAATGAGTTCAAATAAAATATTTATACAAAATTTATGCAGCTTTATGAAATAGGACTAATGCAGATCCAGAAGAATGGTCTGGGCTTTCGAAAAGATGAAGATGCAAGGGGTAAAGAGACCTTTCAAAAGCTTTTCGTATGAAGTTTACCTGGTCAGCTCCCATATTAAAGAAGAGTTAAGATACCTCTTTAATATCGGGCGAAAGACGACCCTTTGTCAACCACGCTTTCTCTCCCTCAAAACAATGCTCTGAACACGAAAGTCTTTCCTGGCCAAATCAAGGATTTGGGGCTTCTTGCCACGCTACAACACAGTTTTTGATCAAGCGGCTTCAGTTGAACCCACTTGCCACCACGTGCGTCCGCCACGTTCTTTAGGTGCAACTATAAATAGTAAGCTCTATTATTATTTGTAAAGGACTCGAATTTTCTGGCAAACTTACGCTATAATCTATTCAAAGCTTAATACAATTTTATCTTCTTGCTTTTTGATTTCATTGTTGTTGTGCTCGGAAGCCCTACTCCCGGAACTACTGTTTCTGTTATTTCATCTTCATCTCAAGGCTAAGTATTGCTTATTTATTCCATTTTTCTACTATTTCAGGATCAAATTAATTCACTTGTCTAGAAACCACGTATAAATTCAACTATACCATTTTACGGGTAAATAGTACTAATAAAAAGAATTCATGTCCAAATACAACTCTAATTTTCAAATACAATTTTCACTTGAAATTTTGTTTCACTTTTTTTTTTTTGTTGAAATTTTACAATTCTTATGTCCAAACGCCTACGTCTCGACTCAAATTCACGAAATTCTTAACAAAATTAAATTTTGAAAATGTACAATGAGTTCAGTTTAAAAGACATAAAAATTAACCTTTCAAATTTAAATCATAGATTTTCGTCTGATCGGTATGCATATATACACTTAGTGCTAGCATGCAAGATATCTTATACATTGTATATGGGTTGGCAGTTTGTATCACATAGAGAGGACTGCATGTTACCGACGTCATGATCTATTAAAATTAAAGGGACTTCCAACGAGAATAATGAAAAAAGAAGAAGAAATTATTGGCATAATGGGTTAAGGAATAATTAATTAAGATATTTAGATATGTAGTGGAATACATACAACCTGTGCGTGCATGGCTATTGGTTAAGCTGCTAATACTAATTAATTTGTTAAGTTAATATAAAGAGAGGATCATCAGTGGACCAGCCATGCACGTTCTCCTATACTTTTCTTTTTCCCAGAGTGTGTTAAGATAACAAAATAAATGATAAAGCTAAATTGGATGAATAATTAATTAATTTAGTTAATTAATACAAGTTTAATAATGGGAGACAACCTGTTCGGTTGTAGGAGTGCACCTTAATGTGAATGCTTGCTTTCATTGTCGGAACTAAATGCATCTATTTTAAAGCATGCTTTACTTTTTCAACATAAATATTCCATCCTTTATCGGTGTGTTTGGTACGAATGAAAATGTTTTCCGAGAAAATATTTTTCTTAGAAAATGAATGGTTTTATATTTATTTTCTCTTGTTTGATTGGTAAGTGAAATTCTTTTTCAGAAAAATATATTCTATTGTTTGATTAGAGAATAGAAGATATTTTTTATGCTATTCTCCCCACCTCCTCCCCCAAGTCCCCATGTTTGCTTGCCTCCCCCCCCCCTTCCCCCCAAATACCCAATATTTTTAGGATTCTATTTTTTTCAATAATTTAATTATTCTTCTAAAAACTCACACAAACCCAAAAGAACTAATGTTTTACTTTAGTTTTTTACGCAAAACAACATTGAAATTATGCTCCATAACTATAATGAAAATACTCTTTTTTGGTTGAAAAAAGAAAGTACTCTTTCTATAACATGAAAATAAAGTAATCATTTTATTGAAATAAAAGAAAATATTTTTTCTACTTCATGAAAAGAAATAATCATTTTGTTGCAATTAAAAAGATACTTTTTCTACGTCATGAAAAACAATATTTTTTTAGGTTGAAATTAAAGAAAATACTTTTTTTACATCATGAAAAGAAAAAACTCATTTTGTTGAAATGAAAGGAAATACTTTATCTACGTCATGAAAAGAAAGTATTTTTTTATTAAAATAAAAAATACTTTTTTATAACATGTAAATAAAATATTCATTTGTTGAAATGACAAAAAAAATTATCTATAGCTTGAAAAGAAAGTATTATTAATAATATTTTTATTTAGGGTTCAGGCGAGGGTGGGGGTGGAGACGGGGTGGGGGTGCAGCAGGATGGGTAGGATGGGGCGTGGG